>JAGIQG010000027.1:2440246-2532062 GCA_024679065.1 Sphyrna mokarran | reverse complement strand
GAGGTGGATGGGGGTAAGGCGGTTGATGTGTATATATGGACTTTAGTAAGGCGTTTGATAAGGTGGCCCATGGAAGACTTCTGCAGAAAATGCAGATGTATGGGATAGAGGGTGATTTAGCTAATTGGGTTAGGAATTGGCTACAGGTAGAAGACAGAGGGTGGTGGTTGATGGGATATATTCATCTTGGAGTTCGGTGACAAGTGGTGTACCTCAGGTTCTGTTTTGGGGCCCGCTTGTTTGTAATTTTTATAAATGATCTGGATGAGGGTATTGAAGGATGGATTAGTAAATTTGCAGATGACACTAAAGTCGGTGGAGTGTAGATAGTGAAGAGGGGTGTTATAGTTTGCAGGGGCTTGGACAAGTTGCAGAGCTGGGCCGAGAGGTGGCAAATGGAGTTTAATGTGGAAAAGTGTGAGGTAATGCACTATGGCAGAAATAATAAATTGTAGAGTATAGGGCTAATGGAAGGATTCTTAGTAGTCTATGATGAACGTATGGATCTTGGTGTGTATGTGCATAGATCCCTGAAAGTAGGCAGTCAAGTCGAGAAGGTTGTTAAGAAGGCATATGGAGTCTTGGCTTTTATTGGTAGGGGGATTGAATTTCGGAGCCCCAACGTCATGTTGCAACTGTACAAAACTCTAGTGCGGCCGCACTTGGAGTATTGTGTGCAGTTCTGGTCCCCACATTATAAGAAAGATGTGGAGGCATTGGAGAGGGTACAGAGGAGGTTTACCAGGATGTTGCCTGTTATGGAGGGCAGGTCTTATGATGAGAGGCTGAGGGATTTGAGGTTGTTTTCGTTAGAAAGGAGGAGGCTAGAGGGGACCTAATCGAAACATATAAGATGATTAGAGGTTTAGATAGGGTGGCAGTGATAGCCTTTTCCTAGGATGGAAAACTAGCACGAGGGGACACAGCTTTAAATTAAGGGGTGATAGTTATAGGACGGATATCAGAGGTAGGTTCTTTACCCAAGGGTGGTTAGGGAGTGGAATGCCCTGCCTGCTGCGGTTGTAGATGCGCCAAGTTTGGTGGCGTTTAAGAGGTTAGTTGATAAGTATATGGAAGAGAAGGGAATGGTTTAGTTTGGAGGGGCATTGCTTTTTATATTGGTCGGCGCAACATCGAAGGCGAAGGGCCTGTTCTGTGCTGTAATGTTCTATGTTCTATGTTCTATATCCCTCCATTCCCATTCTGTTCATGTGCCCATCTAAGTATCTCTTAAATATCTCCAGAGTGCCTGTCTCCACCACTTTACTTGCAGTGCATTCCATACCCCCCCCCCCATCCTCTGTGTGAAAAACCACCTTCTTACATCCAAATTATACCTTGCCCCCCTCACCCTAAGTATACCACTGTTTACTCTATCTATACTCTTCATAATCTTGCACATCTTTATTAGATCTCCTCTCAGTCTCTGTCTTTCTAAAGAAAACAGCCCCAATTTACCTAACCTTTCCTCGTAACTCAGACCTTCCACACCAGGCAACACCCTGTAAACCTCCTCTGCACTCTCTCCAGGGTCTCCACATCCTTCTGGTCCAATATCCAGGTCAAAGTGCAGAATGAGGCCTTGAGTGTGAATAATAATCCATTGTGATGGCAGTGAAAGATTCCACTGTTATTTCATGCCAAACTGAAACTTATTACTGAACCTCCTTCAAAGTTTTACCTCTCACCTGCTGTTGACCTCGCCAGTGAGGCAAGGGCAGAATTATGCTGAACATTGAGAACTGCCTTCAATCGTCTTCCTCAATAGTTCAGAGTTTATCTACTCCACAATCAGACCCATGGGCAGTGAAGACACTGATTCCCTCTGCCTTACCTAGAGCAACACCTGAGGACAATGGCTGGTTTAGATTTGAAACCCCCACTCCCCCAAATCCTGCCCCCTTTCCATTCCCTTTCCAACACCAACACTGTTCCTTACCTGGGGCCTTTATAAGGGATCTGAAAATCAGCTGAAATGGGCCAGAGAACAGGCTGTAGTGTAATTCCGGAGTCTGTACTGCTGGGAATAGGATTGGAATTGGAATAGTTGATGTATCATTTCTGTACAATTAGACTGGGGGGGGAGGGGTAGCATTCAGCAAGATTTGAAATGGAGCCCAGGTGCTTGTGTATGATTGCTTTGCTATTTAAAGAAAGTGTGAAATATTTAAAATAATCTCATTAAAAACTGTTCCACCATTAAAATAACAAAGAAATGTCACACTTGTCAGATTTGAGCACACGTCTAGACTGAGAACTCTGGAGGGGGGGGGGGTGGTTTCCCACACATTCCCTCTTTGCAATTAACGGGAACCTCATTTAACACATGTGGAAGAAAGAACTAGGAGGATATCCTGATTGGATGAGAGAATGTGGTGAGGCTGGGCCCAGTGACCTTTGGGCTAAGATGTTTGCTCTTTGTCCTGTCACTGAATGTGGTTGTGTCCCAGAATCTGCAAAAGTCGCTTTCATTTCTTCAAGTTGAAGTTGTTTTGTGTTATTCAATGCTGTTCAGAGCTCCCAGCCCTTACCCAGTGGTTGACAGCTCCTTGTCTGATCAAAGGTGGCTAGCACACAGCTTCAAACACAACCCCAACACGCACATTGCATCTCTGACAGGTGAGAACTGTGTGGTTTACATTTCCATTGCACAAACTGCTCAAATTGGAAAATGAGATAAAGCAAAAAGCTGAAGTCACATTTGAACAGAGGTTAGGAGTTAAGATCAGAGAAATGATATCATTTTGCTCCCAAAAGTGAGAGTTTGTGGAAAACTGTGACATTTACTTGACATAAATTGAACAACAGTTTGAGACTGAAAATGACAGCCTCTTTGCTGTAGCTACTCATGTTGTGTGATCTCAAACTTATTAAACTTCTCATTCTGTGCAAAACAAATACTCAGCTCCAATAAACACTGAGACATCATCTTCTGAGACTTTTCGATCTCAGAGAGATTGTACTGCAGAGAATTCTCCGGCGTAACCAGGATAATTGATTCTGCAAAAGACACTCCAGCTGATAAGGACTAGAAAAATCTTCCTTTCTCTGTAGCATCTCTCTCCATCTCACTCAATCAAAATCCCCTCATCATCCTCAGCTTTCATTCATAACCTTGCAGCTTGTGTATCTCAATTAGAATCTGACCACTTGCTGCACTTATACAGGGTGTTGCTGAACATCATTCAGTTTTGGGCTTATCACCTATTGAAGGATGTACTTATTTTAGAAGGTAAGAATACAGATCACTTGGCTGAGGAGAGGATTGTTAGATAAGTGACAGGTAATCCCATGGTAACATGTAAAATTTCTACAGGGAGAACCTAATAGAATAGATCACTGAAAGGTTGTTCCTCACTGGCTGGAGACTCTAGAGCAAGATGTCACAGTCTGTTATCATGGCAAGACATAGAAGTGCCAGTGTTAGATTGGGTGGGCACAGTTACTCCGAATGTCACTCACCTGATGAAGGAGCAGTGCTTCAAAAGCCCATGATTCCAAATAAACCTGTTGGATTTTAACCTGGTGTTGTGAGACTTCTTACTGTGCCCACTCCACCCCAATGCCAGCACCTCCACATCATTGCTACCACCAACACCACAAAGTGACTTTGAAGAAGGACCAGCACTCAGAGTAAAAGATCAACCATTTTGGACTAAGATTGGGAGGAATTTCTTCACTTAGAAAGTGTTGAATCTTTGGAATTCTCCATCCCAAAGGGCTGTGGAGGATCAGTCATTGAATATATTAAAAATTGATTTGTTCATTTTTGGATCTTAAGAAAATGAAGAGAATAGAGGAGAAAGCAATGTTAGATAGGATCAGCATTGATTGTACTGAATGTTGGATAGGCTTGAAGGGCTGAATGGCCATTTCCTGGCCCTATTTCTTCAATAACATCTCTAACCTATCTTCATAACTAAAAACTCTTCATTTAAGTATAATTCTGTTCACTCATCTCTGAAAGAAAACCTTCTTCAGACATTGCAAAGTTGTCCCAAATCTCGAACCAATTCCATTTTTGATTAATTCAATTTCTATTTATTTATCAAACTATTTTATTGGGATTCTCTCTGGATTACCTGAATAATAACAAAAGCATTATGCTATGTCGAGTTCCTGCTGTATTTAAATAGCAAAAGAATAATTAACGTTGGTGTTGGTCCTCTAGAGAGTGAGTCTGGGGATTGGTAATGAGAAACAAGGAAATATTAGAGATGTTGAACAGATATTTTGTGTCTGTTTTCATTGTAGAAACTTAGAAAACTTTCCAAATATACTGGAAAATCAACAGCTGTTTGAGAAAGAGGAACTTAAAACAATCACCATTACTAGGGAAAAGGACTGGGAAAACTATTAAACCCAAGGGCTGACAAGTCCCCAGGAGCAGATGGCCTACATCCAAGCATCTTAACTGAAGTGGCTGCAGAGACGGTAGAGGCATTGGTTATAATTTTCTAAAATTCCATAGATTCTGGAAGGGTCCCCACAAATTGGGAAATAACAAATGTAAGACCTTTATTAAGGAAAGGAATGAAACAGAAAGCCAGTTCACCCAATACCTGCCAGAGGGAGATTGCTGAAATTTCATTGTTAAGGAGGTGATAGCAAGAAACTTAGAAAATCATAATAGGATCAGACTGAGTCAACACGGCTTTATGATAGGGAAATTGTGTTTAACTAATTTATTACCTCTTTGAGGAAGTAAAAAGCAAGGTAGATAAAGAAGAACCTGTAGATGTGGTGTAGTTAAATTTCCAAATTGTTAAGGCACTATGTCAAAGATTACTACACAAGATAAGAGCACAGAATCTGGGTTTACATGTTAGCATGGATAACGGATTGGTTAGCTAACAGGAAACTGAGTTTAGGGTTAAATGGGGTTTTTTTTGGGTTGGCAAGCTGTAACTAGTGGAGTATCGCAGGGATCAGTACTGGGGCCTCAACTAGTCACAACCTGCATCACAAACTTGGATGAAGGGAGTGAATGTATAGTAATTAAATTTGACAATGGCATCAAGATAGAATGGAAAGTCAGTTGTTCAGAGGAGAGAAAGTTTGCAAAGAAATTTAAATAAATTAAGTGAGTGGGCAAAAATGTGACAGGTGAAGTATAATGTGGGAAAATGTGAAGTTCATTTTGGCTGGAAGTATAACAGAACAGAGAATTATTTAAATGTAGAGTGATTGCAGAACTTACAGGTACAGAGGGATTTGAGTGTCGTGTTATTGATTCATATAAAGATAGAATCATAGAGTCATCGAGGTTTACAGCATGGAAACAGGCCCTTCAGCCCAACTTGTCCATGCTGCCCTTTTTTAAACTTCTCAGCTAGTCCCAATTGCCTGTGTTTGCCCCATATCTCTCCATATCATTCTTACCCACGTAACTGTTTAAACACTTTTTAAAAGACAAAATTGTACCCGCCTCTACTACTACCTCTGGCAGCTTGTTCCAGACACTCACCACCCACTGTGTGAAAAAGGTAGTCCACAGGTACAGCAAGTGATTGGGAAGGTAAATAGAATGTTTGTGTTTATTGCAAGGGGAATGAAATATAAAAGAAGGGAATTTTACTGTAGCTGTACAGGGTATTGCTGGGACAACATCTGGAATACTCTGCAAGATGTGGTCTCTTTCATTGAAAAAAGAAGTAATTGCTTTAGAAGAGGTTCAGAGAAGGTTCACTCAATTCCTTTCCAGGATGAAAGGTTTATGTTCCAACAAAAGGTTGAACAGGTTGGGCCAAGAACCTTTAGACTTTAGAAGAATGAGAACTAAGCTCTTTGAAATGTATCAGATCCTGAGGGGACTTGATAGAGGAAGAAGTTTCCACCTTTGGGAGAAACTAGAAGCAATTGGGGGTTTAACAATAAGAGATTGACTTGAAGACAGAGATGGGGAGAAGTTTTTTCTCTCTGAGGGTGGTTAATTTGTGGAATTCTCTCCTACAGAGAGCAGTGGGACTGTCTCATTGCATTTATTTAAGGGTGAATTAGTCAGACTTCTGAACGACAGGGAGTCAAGACTTAGAGGGGACAGGCAGCAAAGTGGAAATCAGCCATGACCTTATTGAATGGTGGAGCAGGGTGGAAGGGCTGAATGGTCTGCTCCCACTCTGAATTCCTGTTTCCCTATTATATACCATGCTACTGTCTGCATCATCTGTAGCTATACTGGTGCTGGCAGGTGAGTGGACCACGCATTGCTGTGTTAGCATTGTTCCCATAGAATCAGTGACTGAAAACTGATCCCAGAACATTGCTGAACAGTGTACATGTGATATTTGTGTGGGAATTATTGGAACAGGGACACAATCTCTGCCTGATGAACTCATTCCAAGGCCAGTCTGATCTGGGCTGGAGCCTAGGATCTGACCATGAAGAGTCTGGGCATTGTGTCGCAAACTATAAATACAAGGATTAGAAGCAGGAAGCCATTAGGCCCCTCAAGCCTGCTGTGCTGTTCAGTTTGATTATGGCTGGTCAGATTGTGAATTTAACTCCAGTTTCTATTAGTCCTGCAAATTCCTCGTCTCCCTCTGTCTAAGATCATTGATGAAGCAGCTAAAGATGTTTGGGCTGATGACAGTACTCTGTAGGATTCCTACAGAGATGTTCTGGGACTGAGATGACTGATCTCCAACCATCATAACTACTTCCACTGTGCCAGGAATGATTCCAGCCAGCAGAGAGTTTTCCCCTGATTCCCATTAATTCCAGCTTCACTAGGGCTCCTTCATGTCACACTCAATCGAATGCAGGCTTGATGTCATGGTTGTCACTCCCACCTCACCTCTGGAGTTCAGCTCTTTTGTCCATGTTTGAATCAAGACTGTAAATAGGTTAGAAGCTGAGTGACCTGGCGAAACCCAAGCTGGGTATAGTGAGCAGGTTATTGCTGAGCAGGTGCTGCTTGATAGCGCTGTTGATAGAGTCATAGAGGTTTACAGAATGGAAACAAGCCCTTTGGCCCAACTCGAACATGCCGCCCTTTTATTTTAAGCCCCTATGCTAATCCCAAATGCCTGCATTTGGCCCATATCCCTCTATACCCATCTTACCCATGTAACTGTTTTAATACTTTTTAAAAAACAAAGTTGTACCTGCCTCTACTACTGCCTCTGGCAACTCGTTCCAGACACTCTTTTTCACCCTTGTGTGAAAAAATTGCCCCTCTGCCCACTTTTGTATCTCTCCCCTCTCACTTAAACCTCTGCCCTCTAGTTTTAGACTCCCCTATCTTTGGGAAAAGATATTGACTATCTAGCTGATCTGTGCCCCTCATTATTTTATAGACCTCTATAAGTTCTCCCCTCAGCTTTCTATACTCCTGAGAAAAAGTCCCAGTCTATCCAGCCTCTCCTTATAACTCAAACCATCAAGTCGCAGTAACATCCTAGTAAATCTTTTCTGCATTCTTTCTAGTTTAATAATATCCTTTCTATAATAGGGTGACCAGAACTACACACAATGTTGCAAGTGCAGCCTTACCAATGTTTTGTACAACTTCAACAAGACATCTCAACTCCTGTATTCAATGTTGTGACCGATGAAACCAAGCATGCCGAATGCCTTCTTCACCACTCTGTCCACCTGTGACTTCACTTTCAAGGAGCTGTGAACCTGTACCCCTAAGATCTTTTTGTTCTGTAACTCTCCCCAGTGCCCTACCATTAACCAGTCCTGCCCTGGTTTGATGTACCAAAATGCACACATTAATGTATGACCCCTTCCATCACTTTACTGATGATGAAGAGTAGATTGGTGGAGTGGTAATTGGCCAGGTTGGATTTGTCCAGTTTCTTGAGTATAGGATATTAGTAAAGAAAGGTTTGTAGGAGCGATAGAGCAGAGTTTAACAATGTCTTTTCTGGTTTCTGTTGCTTTCGTTCCTTTTTATTTTATTCCTTTTTTGCGGTTTAATATAACTGAGTATCTCGTTTGGCCATTTCAGAACACCTTTAAGCTTCAACCACATTTCTGTGGGCCAGGAGTCATGTGTTGTCCAGACCACAACAGCAGATTTCCTCGAATTAAATGGGTTTTTACTACAATCGACAATACTTTTCTGATCGGCGATAGGTTGCAGATTGAAGTTCAATTTATCATCTGCTGAGGTGGGATTTGAACCTGAGTCCCCAGAGAATCATTCTAGGTTTGGATTATTCACCCAGTAACAATCCCATTGCACCATTTGCACTTGGGTAATGCTGGCTATTTATCACCAATATATTTTGTAACTAAGAATCCAAAATATTCGATGACAATTAAGACATGGGCCAGGATTCTCTGCTCCCATTCATCCCACCACTGCTGCCAGCGAGAATGGGGAATTTTGGCACTCAGTCAAAAATCTATTCACTGCAATGAGACTGGAGAATTCTAGCTGCGGGCAAGGTCGAAGAATCCCAGCCATACTCACAATTATTTCAAAAGTCTCTATTATTTTTCTCTCTGGGTTTTGTCTATGATTGAGATCTGAAAACTAATCTTCAATTTCTGGAGAATATAGCATTGTTCTGGAGTGCTGGGGTCACTAACCAGGGAATGCATGAACATTAACATTAACACTGCCCCAATCAATATCCCTTGACTTCTGGTTAAAACAGGTCTATTGAAATAGTTATTCAGAAGTGAATCCAGTTTAGCTGTTGAACTGAATTGTTTCCAGACAGTCCTGTTGCTGTGGTGATGGCACCGTGACCTTTTCTGTGACATTTAGGGTGTTTCCAAGTTACTGAAATCTCATACAAAGCAAAATACTGCGGATGCTGGAAATCTGAAATACAGAGAGTGAGAATTTCTGGCTCAGTCTCGGGAATCGTTACAGGCGAGACTGGAAATTCTATGGACTGGTTGAAGATCCATTGACCTCAGGCAGAAATTTCCAGTCTTGAAGCACCACACTGGAAAATCCCGACCAGAAACAGAACGATCCAGAAATGCTCAGCAGATCTGTAAGGAGATAAAAGGTTAAAGGGGACTGACCCCTTTCTCCTCTCCACCCAAGCCACCAAATCTGCTGAGTGTTTCCAGAAATTTCTGCTTTTATTTATAAATATCATGATGTGTTTGGAATCCTTGGGGCTTTCCAGAGTCAGACACAAAGTGAATCAGGTTGAAGAAAATGTCCCTTTATACATATCCCTCCCTAAATGAGCTGTCTCTCCAAACCAAACCATATTTTCACATTGCTTTTCATGGAGGATTTGGAGAAGCGGTTGACCAGGATGTTGCCTGGTATGAGGGTATTAGCTATTAGGAGATGTTGGATAAACTTGGTTTGTCCTGATGGAACGACAGAGGTTGAGGAGTGACCTGATAGAGGTCTACAAGATTATGAGTGGCATGGACAGAGTGGATAGTCAGATGCTCTTTTCTAGGGTAGAAAAGTCAAGTACTAGAATCATAGAATCATCATAGAATCCTACAGTGCAGAAAGGGGCCCTTCAGCCCATTGAGTCTGCACTGACTATAATCCCCATCCAGGCCCTACCCCCATATCCCTACATACTTTACCCACTAATCCCTCTAACCTAAGCATCTTAGGACACTCAGGGGCAATTTTAGCATGGCCAATCCCCTAACCTGCACATCTTTGGAGTGTGGGAGGAAACTGGAGCACCCGGAGGAAATCCACGCAGACATGAGGAGAATGTGCAAACTTCACACAGACAGTGATCCGAACAGGGAATCGAACACAGGTCCCTGGAGCTGTGAAGCAGCAGTGCTAACCACTGTGCTACCTAGGAGACATAGGTTGAAGATGCGTGGTGAAAAGTTTAGAGGATATGAGCAAGGCAAGTTTTTTTACACAGAGGGTGATGAATGTCTGAAACACACTGCTCAGGGGCGGGGGGGTGGGTGAGAGCAGATACGATAGCAGCATTTAAGGGGCATCTAGACAAATACATGAATAGGATAGGAATGGAAGGACTCTGTACATGCCCACTGTTTTAGTTTAGTTAGGACATCATGGTTGGTCAGGCTTGGAGGGCCAGAGAGCCTGTTCCTGTGCTGAAATATTCTTTGTTCCTGGACACTCTTGCAGAGGCGTGCTCTGATTGGTAACAGTACTCTGACAGAAGGAGGCCTCCAGCAATGACCACTGAGGGTTCAGCATTCACAGAGCTCATGCACCTTATTGAAGCCTCCCTCCATTATCCTGGATTAAGTGTTGCTGTATTATTGTCTGAGAATGCAGATTCTTGCTGTGGTCACATGGGACAATGGACTGGATTTTATAGCTTCACTCATCCCGAAACTGTAAAATCCCGCCCAAGGACTACAGCCTGCCCCTCACCTGCTGCGATTCCCATGGTGGGCAGGGTGGTAAAATTCCAGCCAATGGATCTCTGTAATCTTCACATTGAGCACAATACTAGCAGCCACTCTGTCAGGAGGTGAAATCTGGTCAGGCCTGAGTTTTGCTTCTAAGCTTTCAAAAATTCTGGTAGCCTCTCTCCCCCAGAACAGGGCACAAGATATTCCTGCTCAAAGATAAAGTGCTGCCTCCAGCAGGAATCTCTCTGATTTTCCCACTAATATCGGCAATGCTTCCCAGATCCTGTTCACTTTATATACATGAACAATCTCTGTCTCCACACCAATCACATCGTCCCCAACTCCCCAGCCCATGGTTTGCTGGAGTCAGGGATCAGCTGGCTGGATAGTCAAGAACATTTACTGATTTTCTCTTTGAACTGAATTTATATTTCCCATGGTTACTCTTCAACCAGATCTAAAGGAACTCAATTTTAATATTTTTAATAGAATCTTTCCAGATTCAAATTATATTTTAAACATTTATGTTTTAACAATTCAGCAAGATATACTCAGAATATGGACGCTATTGATGTTAAGGCAAAAATAATAAAATTAATTCTGTGATTACAGACTGCTTCACAGCGCCAAGGACTTGGGTTCAATTCCCGGCTTGGGTCACTGTCTGTGCAGAGTCTGTACATTCTCCCCGTGTCTGTGTGAGTTTCCTCTGGGTGCTCTGGTTTCCTCCCACAGTCCAAGGATGTGCAGATCAGGTGATGGGCCATGATAAATGGTTCCTTAGTGTCAGGGGGACTAGCTAGGGTAAATGCATGGGGTTATGGGGATAAGACCTGGATGGGATTGTGGTCGGTACAGATTTGATGAGCTGAATGGCTTCTTCTGCACTGTAGGATTCTATGAGGTATAACTCACAAACTCATTTTCAAAACTCCCACAAATATAAGGTGCACAGAGATGATAAGTTGAGAGAGCTCAATCTTTTCTCCTAAGAGAGAAAGAGAGACAAAGGATGAGAGGTGACCTGATAGAGGTGTGTAAGATGTTGAGAGATATTGATCGAGTGGATTGACAGAGACTTTTTCCCAGAGCTGAAATGGCTGCCACGAGAGGAGACAGGTTTAAGGTGCTGAGGAGTAGGTACAGAGGAGATGTCAGGGGTAAGTTTTTCACTCAGAGGACGGTGGGTGTGTGGAATTGGCTGCAGGCAGTGGTGGTGGAGGTGGATTCGATAGGATCTTTTAAGAGACTTTTGAATAATTACTTGGGAATTAGTAAGATAGAGAGCTACAGGTAAGCCTAGTAGGTAGAGACGTGTTCGCACAACTTGTGGGTCAAAGGACCTGTTTGTGCTGTAGTTTTTCTATGTTCTATTTTCTAGATGGAGAAAGGATTCAGAGAATAAAATTCACCCTGTTTCTTGGGCGAGTAGTTACTCCATTTAAACCATCACCAATTCATGAGCTGCCATGCTGCTTCCTGTCACATGATCTGTCTTTCAATGGCAGAAAGTTAGATGCTAGCATCCAATCAGAACAACTCTGCCCCTCCGCCACCGTTACCTAGTGATCAGTGACACCGGGTCAATACATTTATTACACTGTGTTTACCACCTGCCAGCTTAAACCTTGCCCCATAACCAACCTCACAATAACATCCTGACACCCTGCACCATTACTAGAGCAACAGGGATTCACCCCAGAAGGGATGCTGCATTTACCCCTTGTTTTAATAAGATCAGAAACCATCATCATGGTTTCTTGACGAGAGTCAATGATTCTCCTTCCTCTGCTCCGAGTATGGCCTTCATGTGAGTTCCCCGCAGATATTGTCATTGTTGATTTCAGCACTTAGTTTTGTTAATTACAATCTCAATTTCTCTTACACTTTCTCCAAAACACAATTTGACCTCCTGCAATCATATCTTCAGTGATGTTTGTCCAGTGGGAAAAGCAGTTGCCACCGAGAAAGCAGAGATGTTGTCCTATATATTCCTCAGTGTTTGTGCAGGCTCAAACCCCAGGATGGATAAAGTCCCTCTGTCGCAGTGTCTTTGCCATTCCTGTCCAGGCTCCATGCAGATCTTTGCATGGCTTTGTAGCAGAGTGTGTGGACAGGAGGAGCTTTGTCATTGCCGGATGTTGCAGTGAGGTGATCCAACTGCAGTATTCTGCTGGCAGGTAGCTCACCGTTCACTGCCAGACTCCCCCCTGACTCTGCTCATCTGGCAAATCTCACTGCAGCAGCAGATTGGTTCATCCGATCTTTGGATATTCAGCCAAAATCCAGCAATAGCCACGATCTCCCTCCCCAACCTCCAGGACCCCAAGGACCCCAAACTCCCCCACCTACCCCACCCATCTGCAGCCTGGCAGTGGCTGAGAGACATGGGCTATAGTTGGAAGCTGTGGTTCACTCCCTGCTCCTCCACCTCCCCGAGAGTCCATGGCGCTGGGTCCAGGAACAGCTGACACTCATCGGAGCTCCAGGAGAAATTTGTGTTTGACTTGGTCTGGTTCCCTGGGTGTGCGATTCCCTGAGTGTGAGAATACCCTGAGTGTGAGATTATCCTGACTGTGTGATTACATTGCCCTGAGTAAATGACCCTCATAAAGAGCCTGGCTGGCTCTGAATCTACACATAGGGTTAATGTTGAATTAGATGCTAGCCCTGATGAATGCATCCCAGGGTATTAAAAGAGATGGCGGGAGATATAGCAAATGCACTAGTGGTAATTTACCAAAATTTGCTGGACTCTGAGGTGATTCCCGCAGATCGGAAAACTGCAAATGTAAAACCACTTTTAAAAAAGAAGGTAAACAAAAAGGAGGTAACTATAGACTGATTGGCTTAACTTTTGTAGTAGGAAAAAGCTTGAATCTATCATCTAGGAAGAAATAGCGAGACATCTGGATACAAGTGGTCCCATTGGTAAGTCACAGCATAGGTTCATGAAGAGAAGGTCATGTTTGAGTAATTTGTTGGAACCTACGAGAACATTCCATGTGCAATGGACAATGAGGAACCTGTGGATGTGGTGTATCTGGATTTCCAGAAGGCATTTGACACGGTGCTGCACCAAAGATTGCTGCATAAGATAAAGATACACAATGTTACGGGTAATGTGTTAGCATGGATAGAGGATTGGTTAACTAACAGAAAGCAAAGAGTAGGGGTAAATGGGTGTTTTTCTGGTTGGCAATCAGTGAGTAATCTTGAGCCTCGGGGATCAGTGTTGGGACTGCAATTGTTTACGATATATGAAGATAATTTGGAGTTGGGGACCAAGTTGCGGTGCAACATCGAGGGCCGAAGGGCCTGTACTGCGCTGTAATGTTCTATGTTCTATGTTCTAAGTGCAGTGTGTCAAAATTTGCAGATGACAATAAGATGAGTGGCAGAGCAAAGTGTGCAGAGGATGCTGAAAGTCTGCAAAGGGATATAGATAGTCGAAGTGAGTGAGCAAGGGTCTGGCAGATGGAGTACAATGTTGGTAATTGTGAGGTCATCCATTTTGGTAGGAATAAGAGAAAAATAGACTATTATTTAAACGATAAAAAATTGCAGCATGCTGCTGTGCAGAGGGACCTGGGTGTCCTTGTGTAGGAATCACAAGGAGTTGGTTTCCAGGTGCAGCAGGTAATTAAGAAGGCAAATGGAATTTTGTCCTTCTTTGCTAGAGGGATGGAGTTTAAAAACAGTGAGGTTATGTTGCACTGTATGAGGTGCTGGTGAAGCCACACCTGGAGTTACTGTGTACAGTTTTGGTCTCCTTATTTGAGAAAGGATTTACTGGCACTGGAGGGGGTGCAGAGGAGATTCACTAGGTTGATTCTGGAGTTGAGGGGGTTGGTTTATGAGGAGAGACTGAGTAGACTGAGGCTGTACTCATTGGAATTCAGAAGAATGAGGGAAGATCTTATAGAAAACATATAAGATTATGAAGGGAATACATAAGATAGAAGCAGGGAAGTTGTTTCCACTGGTGGGTGAAACTAAAACTAGGGGGCACAGTGTCAAAATAAGGGATAGCAAATTTAGGACTGAGTTGAGGAGGAACTTCTTCACACAAAGGGTTGTGAATGTGTGGAGTTCCCTGCTCAGTGAAGAGTTGAGACTACCTCAAAGAACAAAGAAAATTACAGCACAGGAACAGGCCCTTTGGCCCTACAAGCCTGCACCTACCATGCTACCCGACTTAATTAAAACCCCCTAACCTTCCAGGAACCATATCCCTCTATTCCCATCTATTCATGTACTTGTCAAAATGCCCCTTAAAAGTTACTACCATATCTGCTTCCACTACTTCTCCTGGCAACGAGTTCCAGACACCCACTACTCTCTGTGTAAAAAATTTGCCTCGTATATCTTCTTTAAACGTTGCTCTCGCACCCTAAACCTATACCCCCTAGTAATTGACTCTTCCACCCTGGGAAAAAGCTTCTGACTATCCACTCTGTCCATGCCTCTCATAATCTTGTAGATTTCTATCAGGTCTCGCCTCAACCTCTGTCACCCTAGTGAGAACAAACTAAGTTTCTCCAATTTCTCCTCATAGCTGATGCCCTCCATACCAGGGCAACATCCAGATAAATCTTTTCTGTACTCTCTCCAAAGCCTCCACATCCTCTGGTAGTGTGGTGACCAGAATTGAACACTATATTCCAAGTCCGGCCTAACTAAGGTTCTATAAAGCTGCAACATGATTTGCCAATTTTTAAACTCAAAGCCCCGACCAATGAAGGCAAGCATGCCGTATGCCTTCTTGACTACCTTCACCAGCTACATTGCCACTTTCAGTGACCTGTGTACCTGTACACCCAGATCCCTTTGCCTATCAATACTCTTCAGGGTTCTGCCATTTACTGTATATTTCCTATCTCTATTAGACCTTCCAAAATGCATTACCTCACATTTGTCCAGATTAAATTCCATCTGCCATCTCTCCGCCCAAGTCTCCAACTGATCTATATCCTGCTGTATTCTTGGTGGTCTTCATCGCTATCTGCAAATCCACCAATCTTTGTGCCATCTGCAACTTACGAATCAATCCAGTTACATTTTCTTCCAAATCATTTATACATATTACAAACAGCAAAGGTCCCAGTGCTGATTCCTGGGGAACATCACTTGTCACAGCCCTCCATTCAGAAGCACACCCTTCCCCTGCTACCCTCTGTCTTCTTTGACCGAGCCAATTTTGTACCCACCTTGCCAGCTCACCTCTGATCCCATGTGACTTCACCTTCTGCACCAGTCTGCCATGAAGCACCTTGTCAAAGGCCTTATTGAAATCCATGTAGACAATTTCCACTGCCCTACCCTCCTCAATCATCTTTGTCACTTCCTCGAAAAACTGGACTAAGTTTGTGAGTCACGACCTTCCCTACACAAAACCATGTTGCCTCTCACTAATACATCCACTTATTTCTAAGTGGAAATAAATCCTGTCTTGAAGAATTATCTCCAATAATTCCCTACTCTGTAATGCTCAGTGGCCTATAATTACCTGGACTATTCAAGGTTCCCAAAACTTGCCACACTTATCCTTTATCCTTTCAGGAACGTGCTAGTCCTGAATTCCTATCAACTTACACTTGAAAGCCTCCTACATGCCAGATGTTGATTTGCCATCAAACATCTGCCCCCAATCTACATTCTTCAGTTCCTGCCTAATATTATTGTAATTAGCCCCCCCTCCGCCCTGCTACCGTTTAGCACCTTAACTTGAGAACTGCTCATATCTTTATCCATAAGTACCTTAAAGCTTACTGAATTATGGTCACTGTTCCTGAACTGCTCCCCTACTGAAACATCGGCCACTTGGTTGGGCTCATTCTCCAATACCAGCTCCAGTATGGCTCCTTCCCTATTTTGAACCATCTACAGACTGTTTCAGGAAACTTCCTGGATGCTCCTTACAAACTCTGCCCCATCTACGCCCCTAGCACTAAGTGAGTCCCAGTCAACATAGGGGAAATTAAAATCTCCCACCACAACAACCTTGTTACTTTTACACCTTGCCAAGATCTGCCTACATATCTGCTCCACAATCTCCTGCTGGCAGTTGGGTGGCTCCAACATTGTGACTACACCCTTCCTATTCCTGAACTCTATCTGTATTGCCTCATCGTATGAGCCCTCTGAGATGTTCTCCTGCAGTACAGCTGTGATATTCTCCTTAACCAGCAGTGCAACTCCCCTCCACCCCTTTTACATCCCCCTCTAACCCACCTGAAACATCTGTATCCTGGAATGTTAAGCTGCCAATCCTGTCCTTCTCTTAACCAAGACTCTTGTAATGGCAACAACATTGTAGTTCCTGGTACTAATCCAAGCTCTAAGTTCATCTGCCTTACCTGTTACACTTCTCACATTGAAACAAATGTATTCAGTCCAGCAGAACCTCTCTGATTAGCAATCCCACCCTGCCTGCTATTTCTCTGAGTCTTACTGGCCCGACTGTGTGGTTTCCCTTCAGCTCACTCATCTTTGCCAAACTAGTTTAAATCCTCCCGTGTGACTCTAGCAAACTCCTGGGCAGAATATTTATGCCTTTCCGGTTTAGATGCAACCCATCCTTCTTATACACGTCCCATCTGCCCTGGAAGAGACACCAGTGGTCCAGATATCTGAAACCTTCCCTCCTGGTCCAATTGTTTAACTATGTGTTGAGCTGCATTATCTTCCTGTTCCTAGCCTCACCAGCATGTGGCACAGGGAGCAATCCTGAGATTACAACCCTCAAAGTCCTGCTTTTTAACTTTCTATCTAACTCCCTAAACTGCTGCTGCAGGACCTCATCACTCTTCCTGCCTATGTTGTCAGTACCAATATATACCATGACCTCTGGCTCTCTCTTCAGAATGCTTTCTACCTGTTCAGAGACATCCTGGACCCTGGCACCAGGGAGGCAACATACCATCCTGGAGTCTCTTTCATATCCACAGAAACACCTATCTGCACCATGAACTATAGAATCCCCTGTAACTATTGCTCTAGTCCTCTTTGAATGTTTTTAGGGCAAGGATGGATAAGTTTTTGAACAGTAAAGGAATTAAAAGTTATGGTGAGCGGGTGGGTAAGTGGAGCTAAGCCCACAAAAAGATCAGCCATGCTCTTATTGAATGATGGAGCAGACTCGGGGGGCCAGATGGCCGACTCCTGCTCCTAGTTCTTACATTCTTATTATGTTCCGATTCTGTCAAGGAGAGGCAAAGACGTATTTGCTGTTCTTGCAAACCAGGATGCCATTGATGATGATGTCACAGGGTTGTCCTGGATACAGTGAGTCCAGCCATCGCTGGAAAACCTCACTGCCAGCAGAAATCCCATTGGGCAAATGAAGGAAATGAGATCAGCCTGTCAGAGACATGAATATGGTTATTGTTGAGGATTTCTCATCTACCTGAACCCATATTTTACATCGCGAATGCTAACACCTTGGCATGTCTGCTATCACCTGTCCTCACAGAGATTCTGACAGTGCTCTCATTATTTACCACGGTACCACTGCTGAAACCCGTTCCGGGGTCTTGTCTATAAAAATTATGAAACCCAGTGCTGTCATCCGAGAGTCCCCTTGGCTGGGGAGTTCTGAAGTCTTACAGGTTAAAGTCCAACAGGTTAAACAGGTTAAGTCTTAACCAGGTTAAAGTCCAATTGGGAAGTTCCTGTCAGAGGCATAAGTCTCTTGTGAGTGAGAGGAGTTCTGTGGTGGGGGCGTTACCTGTGAAGGGAGGAGTGGTAGGTAAACCCTGGGAACCTGGGGTGTCACTGTGGTGAGTCTGTGTAATAGTTACCTAGAAGCTAGGAGTAGTTTTAATTCTTGTAATTTTTTCTGGGTAATTACTGGTGTAATTCAGTCAGAGCCATCGGAAAGTTGTGATTTAAACGTTTACCCATTGCAGGGTAATTGTCCAGGGGATGTTTGCAGTTCTGGGTAATTACCCAGCAATCTTTGCCTGTGAGCCTCTGGGGGTAAGGAGGGGGCTTGGGTTCATTGTAGCATCTTTGGGTTCAGTATCCAATGGCTTTATTCAGAGATGGTTCGTTCAATAGCACAGCATTAATATAAAGGCAAAATACTGCGGATGCTGGAATCTGAAACAAACTGCTGGAAAATCTCAGCAGATCTGATAGCATCTGTGGAGAGAGAGTAGAACCAACGTTTCGAGTCTGTGTGACGCTTCATCAGAGCTGAATGCAAAGAAAATCAGACGAGATTTTTACTGTGAGGGTAAGAGGAGCGGTAATTGGACAAAAGAGTTATAAATGGTGATGATAAAGCCCGAGAAAGGTGTGAAAAGAGTCCATTCACAGATCAGAATGTGTGAGTGGCAGAACAGAAGTAGAGACTGGCAGTGGGCTAACTGAGAAATATGGCAATTAACCTGGGGGAGGAAATGGGGTTTGGAGACAAGATGGAGAGTGAGATTTCAGAAGTGAAAAAATCAAAATAAGAATAAAAAATGATAAAACAGGTGAATGAGATGAAACAAATTGAAATAAAATAAATGGGAATGGGGTGAAGGTGGAGGGGAGTGTTCACCCTCTGAAGTTGTTGAACGCAGTGTTCAGTCTGGAAGGCTGTGAAGTGTCCAGTCAGAAGATGAGGCGCTGTTCCTCCAGTTTGCTTTGGGGTTCGCTGGAACATTGCAACAGGCCCAGGACAGACATGTGGACAGAACAACAGGGTGGTGTCAAAGTGGCAAGCAACAGGAGGGTCTGGATCCTGCTTGCAGACGAACCGAAGGTGGTCAGTAAAGCGGTCACCCAGTCTGCGTTTGGTCCCTACGACATAGAGTAAATCAGACTGGAAGCAGCAAATGCAATAGAGCAGATTGAAGGAGGGGCATTCGAAGCACTGCTTCACCTGAAAGGGGTATTTGGGACCCAGGACGGTAAGCAGGGGGAAGAGGTAAAGGTGTTGTGAGCAGAGGGTGATGTGTTGAGTGTAGTGGAGGAATGGACTAGGGTATCCCAGAGAGAACAGTCCCTGTGGAATGCTGACAGGGGAGTGAGAGGATGATGTGTTGAATGGTGGCACCATGCTGGAGTTCACGAAATGGTGGAGGATGATCCTTAGAATGCTGAGCCTTGTGGAGTGAAAAGAGAGGGCCATGGGTTCCATATCCTGGTTCTGGGAGGGAGGAGAGGGAGTGAGAGCAGTGGCCAGAGGATGGGGTGGATGTGATTGAGAATCCTGTCGACAGTGGGTGGAAAATCATGATTTAGGGGAAAGGAAAGGATATCTGTAGAGTATCAGAATGGATGCAATGGAGTCAAAGGAACTTTCAGCACCTTTCTCAGCATTTATCAGCACCGTTTCCCTTTGTCCAATTAGAGTCCTCCATCCCCCACCCCCCGTAGTATAAATCCTGTCCGATTTTCTTTGCCTTCAGTTCTGATGAAGGGTCACTTTGACTTAAAACGTTGGCTGTGTTCTCTCTCTTGATGTGGAGATGCCAGGGTTGGACTGGGGTAAATACAGTGAGAAGTCTCACAACACCAGGTTAAAGTCCAACAGGCTTATTTGTAGCAAAAACTACTAGCTTTCGGAACTGGCCATTTCATTGTCAGCTGAGTGGGAGTTCAATGTGGTTTTCAACCTGGTGTTGTGTATTTTCTCTCCACAGATGCTGTCAGACCCCCCTGCTGAGACATTCCCGCATTCTCTGGGTTTGTGGCAGAATATTAATCATTATTGTCACAGGTTATTTGAACAGGTGACGAAATACTTGGTGGAAGAAGCTGGTTCCTCGGAGGATCTTAAAGAAGGAAGGAGAGCTACGGAGTTAGTAGTGAGGGGATTTCCATGGAGTCGGCAGCAAGGGGATTTCAGAGCTGATGATGGGGCAGTTGTAGGTAAAGCTGTTCAGGTGTATGTGTCAGAGCTCAGGATAAGGACATTCAGAAACAAGAAAGAGGCTGGAGGAAGTTTCAGAGACAAAGAGAAGGAAGGGGCCTATAGTCTGAATCAGTGTAAATGATGTCAATGCGGATAGATTTCCTGTTACCTTTCCAACAGTCACTCTCACACAGATTCACCTTTGTTGAAGATTCTGTAGCTGGAGAATTTCCCCTCCTGATCGAGATTATTTCCCTGAATAAGCAACATCAAAGCAGACAGCCAGTATCTCACCTTGGCGTATGATAGGTACACAATAACAATATGTCGTTCCTGTCTACAATGGGGCCCTAGATCTCTGCGTGGTAGGTTCTCCCTCACACTGAACATACTGACACTACCCAAACGCTCACTGTAAAAATGGGGAAGTATTTTACAAGAATGAGCCCAAATTCTTCAGCTGCCAATCCTAATATTAAAAACTGAGTGATGTGTGGGTGCTAAGAACAAAGAACAAAGAACAACACAGCACGGGAAACAGGCCCTTTGGCCCAACGAGCCCACGCTGCCATCCTAACGTCTTAATGACATATAGGGACCAATTTGTTACCCAATCAGCCTAAGAGCACAGTTTTGGGATGTGGGAGGAAACCAGAGCACCTGGAGAAAACCCACGCAACCACGGGGAGAACGCACAAACTCCCGCAGACACAGGCCCAAATCCATGTGATAGTCCCTAATCGCAACAGTGATAGTCCCTGAGCTGTCATGTTGCCCATCAGATGGTCCAGTTTAAGCATACACTAACGACGTGAAGCACTAGGCCACTCCTGAAGCAACATCCAAGAGCAGCTCTCGTACGACCTGCCGCATGCATGCCCCTTGTTGGTCAACAAGGGGAACCAAACATCCTGTGGAAGCAAATAGGATATTTAAACAGTCCTACTATATCCCTCTATCTGCGGACCACTCATGTGGCTGCCCATGTGCTCTGTATAAAAATCAGATTCTCAGCAAATCCATTCTGGCTTTTTTGTTGTTATTGTTTTGAAGTCAGTTTGAATGTGTGCAGAGTCAGGGTCAACAAAAAGAGGAAGTCCATCTTTCTCTCTTTTCACAAGGTGCCTCAATTTCCACCCAAAAAGGGAACTGATGACTAGTGCGATGCTTTGCTCTGAGGTGAAGTGCGTCACATTGCTCATGTTTTCATCTGCTCTCTGTTTTGTAAATTTCCAATGCTAGTTCAGCGTCTGAATTTGTCATGCTAACTGGAGATATTAGTGGGAAAAGCACAAATTTACCCTGTCTGCATCTACATTCATATATAAAAAAAATCCCCTGGGTACTACCACTGGCTTAGATTCAGAAAAAGGCTCCCTCTACCCTGTATATCAAACACTCCCAGGACAGGTACAGCACGGGGTTAGATACAGAGTAAAGTTCCCTCTACACTGTCCCCCCATCAAACACTCCCAGGACAGGTACAGCACGGGGTTAGATACAGAGTAAAGCTCCCTCTACACTGTCCCCCCATCAAACACTCCCAGGACAGGTACAGCACGGGGTTAGATACAGAGTAAACTCCCTCTACACTGTCCTCCCATCAAACACTCCCAGGACAGGTACAGCACAGGGTTAGATACAGAGTAAAGCTCCCTCTACACTGTACCCATCAAACACTCCCAGGACAGGTACAGCACGGGGTTAGATACAGAGTAAAGCTCCCTCTACACTGTCCCCCATCAAACACTCCCAGGACAGGTACAGCACGGGGTTAGATACAGAGTAAAGCTCCCTCTCCACTGTCCCCCATCAAACACTCCCAGGACAGGTACAGCACAGGGTTAGATACAGAGTAAAGCTCCCTCTACACTGTCCCCCCATCAAACACTCCCAGCACAGGTACAGCACATGGTTAGATACAGAGTAAAACTTCTTCTACACTGTCCCCCCATCAAACACTCCCAGGACAGGTACAGCACGAGGTTAATATTGGGCCACTCACATGAAGAAATGCAGATGTGTTTGTGAGTGCAGAGACACCAGTGTGTGGTGTGAAAATCTATTTGGAACAGTTGTCCCCACAAGACAAAGTTGACAAAAACTAGGAACAAAAAAGCCATTTTGTGTTGAGTGTTGAGATTGGGAAGAAGTGGTATGAGCTGTTTGGCCCACCCCCACAACCTGAAATCAGATTCAGGTCAGCTGGCGCAGTCAGTGCAGCACAGCTGAAGGTGAGAGGAGCAGATACCCACGTTGAAACCTTTCATTCTCAGCTCCAGTTCTACTTTACACTCTGTGGTCACTGGGTTTGTGAAAAACAAAGACTGCAGATGTTACATCAAAGATAAAGATGTCTCTCAAACTCTCGCAAACAGAGTTAGAATAAAAGCTCAGCGGAACAAAGGAAAAACACGCCCTGCGCATACTTAACCCCATCTCAGTGTACAGGGAGCTTTACTCTGTATCTAACCCCGTGCTGTATCTGTCCTCGGAGTATTTGATGGGGAGACAATGTAGAGGGAGCTTTACTCTGTATCTAACCCCGTGCTGTACCTGTCCTGGGAGTGTTTGATGGGGACAGTGTAGAGGGAGCTTTACTCTGTATCTAACCCCATGCTGTACCTGTCCTGGGAGTGTTTGATGGGCATGATGCAGAGATGCCAGCGTTGCACTGGGTAAACACAGTAAGAAGTCTCACAACACCAGGTTAAAGTCCAACAGGTTTATTTGATAGAAAACCCACAAACTTTCAGAAACGGTGTTCCTTTGTCAGGTATGTGGAACGTTCTGATCAGAGAAGGGCATATAAAGTCACACACAGTTTACTGAATACTGATTAGAATGCGAATCTTTACAGCTAACCTGCTATTCAAGTCTTAAAGATGCAGACAATGTGAGTGGAAATAGCATTAATATAGGTTAAAGAGGTGTTGTCTCCAGACAGGACAGTAAGTGAGATTTTGCAAGCCCAGGCAAGTTATGGATGTTACATAGTGCAACATGAACCCAAGATCCCGGTTGAGACCGTCCTCACGTGTGCGGAATTTGTCTATCAGTCTCTGCTCAGCGACTCTGCACTATCGTGTGTCCTGAAGGCCCCCTTGGAGAACACTTACCGAAGATCAGAGACTGAATATGCATGAGCACTGGTATTCGCCAATAGGAAGGGAACAGTTTTGCCTGGTGATTGTCGAGCGATGTTCATTCATCCGTTGTCGTAGTGTCTGCATGGTCTCCCCAATGTACCATGCTTCGGGATATCCTTTCCTGCAGTGTATCAGGTAGACAACGTTGGCCGAGTTGCAAGAATATGTACCGTGTACCTGGTGGATGGTATTCTCATGTGTGATGATGGCATCCATGTCAATGATCCAGCATATGTTGCAGAGATTGCTGTGGCAGGGTTGTGTGGTGTTGTGGTCACTGTTCTCCTGAAGGCTGGGGAGTTTGCTGTGAACAACAGTCTTTTTGAGGTTGTACAGTTGTTTGAAGGCAAGAAGTGGGGGTGTGGGGATGGCCCTGGCTAGATGTTTGTCATGATGTAGAGATGCCAGCATTGGACTGGGGTAAACTTAGTAAGAGTCTGGCAACACCAATTTTAAATCCAGCCGATTTATTTAATAGTAAATTTGCGAGCTTTCGACTTTCGCCTTCGTCAGGCAAATGCAGTGTTCTAGTCTGCAATAGCACACATATCAGCACAGACAGTTACAGATTGCTGATTAGAATGTGAATCCTTACACCTAACCTGCTATTCAAGTCTTAAAGTGGCTAACAATGTGGGTGAAGGGAACCCTGAGCATTGGTTAGAGAGATGTGTATTGTCTCCAGACAGCACAGTAAGTGAGGTTTTTTGCTAACCCAGGCAAGTCATGGGGGTTACAGATAGTGTGACATGAAGCCAAGATCCCTGTTAAGACCGTCTTCATGTGTGCGGAACTTGGCTATCAGTCTCTGCTCAGCGGCTCTGCGCTGTCGTGTGTCATGAAGGCCCCCTTGAAGAACATTTACCCGAAGGTCGGAGGCCGAATGCCTGTGACTGCTGAAGTGTTCGCCCACAGGAAGGGAACTGTTTTGCCTGGTGATTGTTGAGCGATGCTCATTCATCCGCTGTCATAGTGTCTGCATGGTCTCCCCAATGTACCATGCTTCGGGACATCCTTTCTTGCAACGTATTAGGTAGACAACGTTGGCCGAGTTGCAAGAGTATGTACCGTGTACCTGGTGAATGGTATTCTCACATGATGTTCTCATGTCTATGATCCGGCATGTCTTGCAGAGGTTGCTGTGGCAGGGTTGTGTGGTATTGTGGTCACTGTTCTCCTGAAGGTTGGGTAGTTTGCTGCGAACAATGATCTGTTTGAGGTTGCACGGTTGTCTGAAGGCAAGACGTGGGGGCTGGGAATGGCCCTAGCGAGATTTTCATCATCATCAATGATATGTTGAAGACTCTGGAGAAGATATTGTAGCTTCTCCGCTCCGGGGAAGTACTGGACAACAAAGGGTACTCTGTCCACCGTGTCCCGTGTTCGTCTTCTGAGGAGGTCAGTGCGGTTTATCGCTGTGGCACGTCAGAACTGTCGATCGATGAGTCGAGCGCCATATCCTGTTTTCACAAGGGCATCTTTCAGCGTCTGGAGGTGTCTGTCACGATCCTCCTCATCTGAGCAAATTCTGTGTATACGGAGGGCTTGTCCGTAGGGGATGGCCTCTTTAACGTGTTTAGGGTGGAAGCGGAAGTGGAGCCTTGTGAGGTTGTCTGTCGGTTTGCGGTACAGTGAGGTGCTGAGGTGACCATCCTTGATGGAGATGTGTGTCCAACCGCATCAACCCGCACTTACAAGACAGTCCCGAACATCACCCAAGCACAAAGCAACACCATCCGTGCTCTCAAGACCAACCGCAACATTGTCATCAAACCAGCAGACAAAGGAGGCGCCATCATCATACTGAACAGAACGGACTACTGTGAAGAAGTGTACCGACAACTAAACAATGTGAAACACTACAGACAGTTACCAGCAGATCCGACCAAAGAACACACTCGTCAACTCAACACTCTGATCAAAACCTTTGATCCGGACCTTCAGAACACCCTCCGGGCTCTCATTCCACGTACTCCCCGCATTGGAGATCTCTACTGCCTCCCAAAGATACACAAGGCAAACATACCCGGCCGTCCCATCGTATCGGGCAATGGGACCCTGTGTGAGAACCTCTCCGGCTATATCGAGGGCATCCTGAAACCCATTGTACAAAGAACCCCCAGCTTTTGTCTTGACACTATGGACTTCCTACAGAAACTCAGCACACATGGAGCAGTTGAACCAGGGACACTCCTTGTCACAATGGATGTCTCAGCGCTCTACACCAACATCCCCCACGACGATGGTATTGCTGCAACTGCCTCAGTACTCAATGTCAACAACTGCCAGTTTCCGGATGCAATTTTACAACTCATCCGCTTCATCTTGGACCACAATGTCTTCACCTTCAACAATCAGCTTTTCATCCAGACACAAGGAACTGCTATGGGGACCAAATTCGCACCTCAATATGCCAACATCTTCATCACGCACAGGTTCGAACAAGATTTCTTCACCGCACGGGATCTTCAACCAAGGTTATATACTAGATACATTGATGACATTTTTTTCCTTTGGACTCATGGTGAACAATCATTGAAACAACTGTATGATGATATCAACAAGTTCCATCCCACCATCAGACTCACCATGGACTATTCTCCAGAATCAGTTGCATTCTTGGACACACGCATCTCCATCAAGGATGGTCATCTCAGCACCTCACTGTACCGCAAACCGACAGACAACCTCACAATGCTCCACTTCTCCAGCTTCCACCCTAAACATGTTAAAGAGACCGTCGCCTACGGACAAGCCCTCCGTATACACAGAATTTTCTCAGATGAGGAGGATTGTGATAGACACCTCCAGATGCTGAAAGATGCCCTCGTGAGAACAGGATATGGCGCTCGACTCATCGATCGACAGTTCCGACGTGCCACAGCGATAAACCGCACTGACCTCCTCAGAAGACGAACACGGGACATGGTGGACAGAGTACCCTTTGTTGTCCAGTACTTCCCCAGAGCGGAGAAGCTACAACATCTTCTCTGGAGTCTTCAACATATCATTGATGATGATGAACATCTCGCTAGGGCCATCCCCACCCTCCCACTTCATGCTTTCAGACAACCACGCAACTTCAAACAGATCATTGTTCGCAGCAAACTACCCAACCTTCAGGAGAACAGTGACCACAATACCACACAACCCTGCCACAGCAACCTCTGCAAGACATGCCGGATCATCGACATGGATGACATCATCAAACATGAGAATACCATTCACCAGGTACACGGTACATACTCTTGCAACTCGGCCAACGTTGTCTACTTAATACATTGCAAGAAAGGATGTCCCGAAGCATGGTACATTGGGGAGACCATGCAGACGCTACAACAATGTTTGAATGATTATCACTTGACAATCAACAGGCAAGACTGTTTCTCTTGAACACCAGCAGTCACGGGCATTCGGTCTCTGATCTTCGGGTAAGCGTTCTCCAAGGCGGCCTTCAGGACACACAACAGCGCAGAGTCGCTGAGCAGAGACTGATAGCCAAGTTCCGCACACGTGAGGACGGTCTCAACTGGGATCTTGGGTTCATGTTGCTCTATCTGTAACTCCCATGATTTGCCTAGACCTGTAAAATCTCACTTACTATCCTGTCTGGAGACAATACACATTTCTTTAATCTGTGCTTAATGCTCTCTCCACTCACATTGTCTGCATCTTTAAGACTTGAATAGCAGGTTAGCTGTAAAGACTTGCATTCTAATCATATTCTGTAAACAGTGTGTGACTTTATATGCCCTTCTCTGATCAGAACCTTCAACATACCAGACGAAGGAACACCGTTTCTGAAAGTTTGTGGGTTTACTATCAAATAAACTGATTGGACTTTAACCTGGTTTTGTGATACTTCTTACTGTGCTTGATGGGGGACAGTGTAGAGGGAGCTTCACTCTGTATCTAACCCCGTGCTGTACCTGTGCTGGGAGTGTTTGATGGGGACAGTGTAGAGGGAGCTTTACTCTGTATCTAACCCCGTACTGTACCTGTCCTGGGAGTGTTTGATGGGGGACAGTGTAGAGGGAGCTTTACTCTGTATCTAACCCCGTGCTGTACCTGTCCTGGGAGTGTTTGATGGGGGACAGTGTAGAGGGAGCTTTACTCTGTATCTAACCTCGTGTTGTACCTGTCCTGGGAGTGTTTGCTGGGGGGACAGTGTAGAGGGAGCTTTACTCTGTATCTAACCCTGTGCTGTACCTGGCCTGGGAGTGTTTGATGCGGACAGTGTAGAGGGAGCTTTGCTCTGTATCTAACCCTGTGCTGTACCTGTCCTGGGAGTGTTTGATGCAGACAGTGTAGAGGGAGCTTTGCTCTGTATCTAACCCTGGACTGTACCTGTCCTGGGAGTGTTTGATGCGGACAGTGTAGAGGGAGCTTTGCTCTGTATCTAACCCTGGACTGTACCTGTCCTGGGAGTGTTTGATGCGGACAGTGTAGAGGGAGCTTTACTCTGTATCTAACCCTGGACTGTACCTGTCCTGGGAGTGTTTGATGCGGACAGTGTAGAGGGAGCTTTGCTCTGTATCTAACCTCGTGTTGTACCTGTCCTGGGAGTGTTTGCTGGGGGGACAGTGTAGAGGGAGCTTTACTCTGTATCTAACCCTGGACTGTACCTGGCCTGGGAGTGTTTGATGCGGACAGTGTAGAGGGAGCTTTGCTCTGTATCTAACCCCGTGCTGTACCTGTGCTGGGAGTGTTTGATGGGACAGTGTAGAGGGAGCTTTACTCTGTATCTAACCCTGTGCTGTACCTGTCCTGGGAGTGTTTGATGGGGACAGTGTAGAGGGAGCTTTACTCTGTATCTAACCCTGTGCTGTACCTGTCCTGGGAGTGTTTGATGGGACAGTGTAGAGGGAGCTTTACTCTGTATCTAACCCAGTGCTGTACCTGTCCTGGGAGTGTTTGATGGGGGGACAGTGTAGAGGGAGCTTTACTCTGTATCTAACCCCGTGCTGTACCTGTCCTGGGAGTGTTTGATGGGGGGACAGTGTAGAGGGAGCTTTACTCTGTATCTAACCCTGTGCTGTACCTGTCCTGGGAGTGTTTGATGGGGACAGTGTAGAGGGAGCTTTACTCTGTATCTAACCCTGGACT
The DNA here is from genome assembly GCA_024679065.1 of Sphyrna mokarran. Classification (NCBI taxonomy): domain Eukaryota; kingdom Metazoa; phylum Chordata; class Chondrichthyes; order Carcharhiniformes; family Carcharhinidae; genus Sphyrna; species Sphyrna mokarran. The sequence goes on along the minus strand of JAGIQG010000027.1, from coordinate 2,503,670 downwards.
GTACCTGTCCTGGGAGTGTTTGATGGGATGGCAGGATGATCATATCAGATCAGTAATGATTCTCATTGAATAGTGGAGCAGACCCTGATGGGCTGAATAGCCTAGTTCTGCCCCTATGTTTTATGGTCTGATGGGCCATGGAGCCGGATTTACAGCAGCTCATCGATGAAGTGTTCAAAACAGAATCACAGCACCGCGGAATCATACAGTGTCGAAGAAGCCCTTCAGCCCATTGACCGCACACTGACACATTGGAAACACCTGAATTCCCATCTATTCCCATCTACCATCACTGGCCCATAGTCCTGATGTATCAAGTGCTGATCCAGGTATTTTTTAAAGGATGTGAGGAATCCCGCCCCCACCACCCTCCCAGGCAGTGCGTTCCAGACCCTCATCACCCTGTGGGTAAAAGAGTTTTTCCTCAATTCCTCTCTAAACCTCCCACCCCTCACTTTAAACTTGTGTCAATTAAAGGAACAGCTGCCCCTGATCCACTCTGTCTGCATACCTCATGATCTTGAACCCCTCAGTCTTTTTTACTCTAATGAAAACAACCCAAGCTTATGCAACCTCTCTTCATAAATGTTCCATCGCAGGCAGCACCCTGGTGAATCTCCCTCTGCACCCCCTCCAGTGTAATCACATCCTTCCGATAATGTGGCGACCAGAACTGCACACAGTGCTCCAGCTGTGGCCTCTGTCCAACACCATCATGGTTTCAGCCTGAAGCAATTTAGCGTGTTTGGCAGAGGAAGCTGTTCTGTGTCTTCTGTTGTTTCCTCAGCTGCTTCTTTGTGCTTTGGTGGTCAGAGTTTTTTTGCACTGCAGAATTTGCACTTTCTTCTGAGGAGAGAGAATCTTTCGAATCGGAAGGAAAATGCAAAGTTCAGATGGGCACGCAGCCGGTCTTAATTCAGACAGGTGTCTTGAAAGGAGCAGTAACTGCTTCCTGCTCCTGCTAAAGATGTAAACCAATCAGGCAGTGCATTGCATGAGAACCTTCAAAGAAGCACAAAGACTGAGCCTTGCTGCTGGTGAGGAACTGCAGCAAGGATCCAGGGATGTGGACTCTGTGCCCTACAGACTGTTCTCAGGGCAATAGGATTCATAGAGTCATAGAGGTTTACAGCATGGAACAGGCCCTTCGGCCCAACATGTTCATGCCATCCTTTTTTTATACCCCTAAGCTAATCCCAATTGCCCACATTTGGCCCATATCATTCTACGCCTATCATACCCACGTAACTGTCTAAACATTTTTGAAAAGACAAAATTTTATCCACCTCTACTGTAATCTCTGGAGCTTGTTCCAGATACTCACCATTCTCTGCGTGAAAAAATTGCCCTCTGGACTCTCCCCTCTCACTTTAAACCTATGCCTCCTTGTTTTAGACTCTCCTACTATTGGGAAAAGATATTGACTATCTCGCTGATCTATGTCCCTTATTATTTTATAGATCTCTATAAGATCACCCCTCAGCCTCCTGTACTCCAGAAAAAAAAGTCTGTTCGCTCAGGCCCCTGTTTGCTCTGGCCCTTGTTCGCTCTGGCTCCTGTTCGCTCTGGCTCCTGTTCGCTCTGGCCCCTGTTCACACTGGCTCCTGTTGGCTCTGGCTCCTGTTGGCTCTGGCTCCTGTTGGCTCTGGCCCCTGTTGGCTCTGGCCCCTGTTGGCTCTGGCCCCTGTTCGCTCTGGCCCCTGTTGGCTCTGGCCCTGTTGTCTCTGGCCCCTGTTGTCTCTGGCTCCTTTGCTCTGGCCCCTGTTGTCTCTGGCCCCTGTTTGCTCTGGCCCCTGTTGGCTCTGGCCCCTGTTGGCTCTGGCCCCTGTTCGCTCTGGCTCCTGTTGGCTCTGGCCCCTGTTGGCTCTGGCCCCTGTTCGCTCTGGCCCTGTTGGCTCTGGCCCCTGTTCGCTCTGGCTTCTGTTCGCACTGGCCCCTGTTGGCTCTGGCCCCTGTTGTCTCTGGCCCCTGTTCGCTCTGGCCCCTGTTGGCTCTGGCCCCTGTTTGCTCTGGCCCCTGTTGGCTCTGGCCCCTGTTGGCTCTGGCCCCTGTTCGCTCTGGCTCCTGTTGGCTCTGGCCCCTGTTGGCTCTGGCCCCTGTTCGCTCTGGCCCTGTTGGCTCTGGCCCCTGTTCGCTCTGGCTTCTGTTCGCTCTGGCCCCTGTTGGCTCTGGCCCCTGTTGTCTCTGGCCCCTGTTCGCTCTGGCCCCTGTTTGCTCTGGCCCCTGTTTGCTCTGGCCCCTGTTCGCTCCGGCTCCTGTTGGCTCCGGCCCCTGTTCGCTCTGGCCCCTGTTGGCTCTGGCCCCTGTTTGCTCTGGCTCCTGTTTGCTCCGGCTCCTGTTTGCTCCGGCTCCTGTGCTTGACACCAGCAGAATTGTCACATCAGATCCATCACAAAAGTGAGTTTTAATTGAAAATTGCTCATGTTTGAAGCATAAAGTCATTTCCAGAAACAAGGAGATACAGAAAGAGAAATATAGAAGCAGGAGGAGATCATTCAGCCCTTTGAGCCTTTCCTGCTGCTCAATTTGATCATCGTTGGTCTGGATATTAGCTCCATTTGCCTATCCTGGCTTCGTATCATCACTGTCCTTGTCACTAAAATCTATCAATTTTAGTTGTGAGATTTTCAACTGATCTCCAGCCTTAACAACGGAGGGAGAGGAATCCAGGTTTTCCTTATCTGATGAATAACAAAATGCTTTATTCACAGCACGGTGGTACAGTGGTTAGCACTGCTGTCTCGCAGTGCCAGGGACCCAGGTTCAATTCCAGCCTCAGGTCACTGTCTGTGTGGAGTTCTTCCCGTGTTTGTATGAATCTCTTCCGGGTGCTCCGGTTTCCCCCACACTCCAAAGATGTGCGGGTTAGGTAAATTGGCCATGCTGAATTGCCCCTTAATGTCAAGGAGACTAACTAGGGTAAATGCATGGGATTATGGGATAGAGCTTGAGTGGGATTGTGTCAGTGCAGACCACAACTTAGAGCTGGACACACTTTCCAAAGAGAACTGAGGGACTCTGTTTCACGGAGATGTGGATCACTCCCTCTTCACCGGGCAGTGCCCTACACCCAGGGGACTTCTCAATCCATCGAATGGACCACACAGCGGCCTCAGGCCAGGCTAGGGGAGGTGGGGTCTCCTTCCTAATCCACATGGTGCCTAGACATAGCAACGCTGACGTATTTCTGCACCACAGGCCTGACGTTAAACTGCTGCCCCTGCTATCTTCTGCAGGAGTTCACCTCTGTTATCCTGAAGCAGTTTACATCCCAGTCCATGCAGACATGAAGATCACGCTGGACGAAATATACCCCACCACGAATGGGCTTGAAATGAAACATCCCGAGGCCTTGTTCAATGTGGCCGGGGGACTTCAATCAGACCAAGCTCAAGAGAGTCCAACCAAATTACCACCAACACGTCTCCTGCTCCACCAGAGAATCAAACATCCTAGACCACTCAACACAAATATCAAACATGCCTACCGCTCTATCGCCTGCTCACACTTTGGTAAATCAGACCACAAGGCTGGGCTCCTGCTCCCAGCTTACAAACAAAAACTGAAGCAGGAGAATCCATCAAAGAGAGTCATGCAGTGTTGATCCGAGGAATCAGATGATCTCCTACAGGGCTGCTTGGAGTCAGTGGATTGGTCAGTATTTAAAAACTCTGCGACAAGTCTGAGCAAGCATGCCCACCTACAGTAACTGACTTCATTAATAAGCATGTAGAAGACTGTTTGCCAAAGAAGCAAACCTGCATGTTCACCAACTGGAAACCATCGATGAACAGTGATATCCACTGCTTGCTGAAGTCCAGGTCTGAGGCGTGCAAGTCAGGTAACACTGACCTATACAAGAAAGCCAGATACAATCTAAGGAAGTCCATCAAAATTGCCAAAAGACAATATCTCACCCAGCTAGAGTCCCAGGCTAGTCACATTGATCACTGCTAACTATTGCAAGGTCTGTAAGATATAACAGGCTATAAGATGAAGACGTGTAAAATCACCAGCTCCAATGCACCCCTCCCTGATGGGCTCAATGAATTCTACATCCATTTTGCACAAGAGGTCAGTGACAGTATGCCCCCCCCCCCCCCCCCCCACCCCACCCTACCCTACCCTGGGTGTTCCTATTGCAGATGTTAGAGCAGCTTTCTCTAAGGTCAACCCAGAGAAAGTGACTGGTCCGGATGGAGTACCCAGATAAAGACTCAGATCATGTGTGAATCAGCTGGTGGGGATATTTGCAGACCTCTTCAATCTCTCTGTACAACAATCTGAGGTCCCTATCTGCTTCAAGAAGATGATCATTATCCCGGTACCTAAGAAAAGCCAGGCAGCGTGCCTTAATGTCTATCAGCCAGTGGCTCTGACATCCATCTTTATGAAGTGCTTCGAAAGATTAGTCATGGCTTGAATCTATTCCAGCCTCCCAGATTGCCTGGATCCATTACAGTTTGCCAATTGCCACAGGTCCACAGCAGACACCATCTCCCTGGCCCTGCACTCAACACTGGAACACCTAGATAACAAGGACACCTATGTCAGACTCCTATTTATTGCCTACAGCTCAGCCTTCAACACCATTATTCCCATGAAACTCATCTCCAAACTCCGTGGTCTGGGCCTCGGCTCCTCGCTCTGTGACTGCATCCTGAACTTCCTAACCCACACACCACAATCAGTAAGGATCGGCAACAACATCTCCTCCACGGTCATCCTCAACACCGGTGCCCCACAACGCTGTGTTCTCAGCTCCCTGCTATACTCCTTACACACCTATGACTGTGCAGCCAAATTCCCCTCCAATTCAATTTTGAAGTTTTCTGATGACGCTACCACAGTGAGTCAGATCTCAAACAATGACAATACAGAGAACAGGAATGAGATAGAGAACCTGGTGAACTGGTGCAGCAACAATAATCTTTCCCTCAATGTCAACAAAATGAAGGGGATTATCATCAACTTCAGGAAGCGTAAAAGAGAACATGACCCTGTCTACATCAATGGGGACAAAATAGAAAGGTTCGAGAGCTTCAAGTTTTTAGGTGTCCAGATCACCAACAACCTGTCCTGGTACCCCCCATGCCAATACCATAGTTAAGAATGCCCAACACCTCTACTTTCTCAGAAGACTAAGGAAATTTGGCATGTTAGTTACGACTCTCACCGACTTTTACAGATGCCCCATAGAAAGCATTCTTCTGTTGTATCACAGCTTGGTATGGGCTCCTGCTCTGCCCAAGACTGCAAGAAACTATGAAGGTCGTGAATGTAACCCAGTCCATCACGCAAACCAGCCTCCCATCCATTGACTCTGTCTACACTTCCCGCTGCTTCGGCAAAGCAGCCGGCATAATTAAGGACATCACACACCCTGGACATTCTCTCTTCTACCTTCTCACGTTGGGAAAAAGATACAAAAGTCTGAGGTCACATACTAAATAACTCAAGAATAGCTTCTTCCCTGTTGCTGTCAAATTTTTAAGTGGACCTGCCTTTCATTAAGTTGATCTTTCTCTATACCCTAGCTCTGACTGTAACACTACATTCTGCACTCTCTCCTTTCCTTCCCTATGAACAGTATGCTTTGTCTATATAGTGTACAAGAAACAATACTTTTCCTGTATGCTAATACACATGACAATAATAATTCAAAGCAAATCAAATTAGATCAATGGGCCAAATGGCCTCCTTCTGCACTATAGAATTCTATGATTCTATCATCTTGAATGGTCGGGTTCAAATTCAATGCTTTTCTCCACCTCCATAGCAAATAGATTTTCTCTATCCATCTTATTGACTCATTTAACAAGTTAAACTCTTCAGTTATATCCCCCCTAATCTACTAAACTCAACAGAATCAAGTCCAGTTTATGCAAATTATCCCCAGAATTAAACCCTGTTCACCCCTGCTGGACCATCATTATAACCCCTCCAATATTGACTTCCTGTTATGTTCAGAGTGGAACACACTGAAACAGTCTAACTGGGTTTTATATCACACCAACCACTGCTCCAAACCTCTCGAGGCAAAGAACGCATTTCTGTTCATATTTTCAATCAGTTTTGAACACCTGGCCAGTGATTTTTATGTAATTTCTGTGTTTGAATCCCCAGAGCTCACAACTCTTTAAGAGATTTTAATTGCTTACCAAATCTTATACACTTTGATTAATATAGAGCAGTACAGCACAGTACAGACCCTTCAGTCCTCAATATTGTGCCGAGCTATGTCCAATTCCAAGATCAAACTATCCCACCCCTATCATTCTGGTGTGCTCCATGTGCCTATCCAATAACCGCTTAGAAGTTCCTAAAGTGTCCGACTCCACTATCACAGCAGGCAATGCATTCCACACCCCAACCACTCTCTGAAGAAAGAATCTATCTCGGACATCCCTTCTATATCTCCCACCACAAACCTTATAGTTATGTCCCCTAATAACAGCTACATTCAGCCGAGAAAATAGTCTCTGCACGTCCATTCTATCTATCCTGCTCATCATTATCTTATAAAATTCTATTAAGTCTCCTCTTCTACTCTAAAGAGAAAAGCCCCAGTTCCCTCAACCTTTCCTCATAAGACCTACCTTCCAAACGAGCTCTCCTCTGCACTCTCTCCAATGCTTCCGCATCTTTCTTATAGTGAGGTGACCAGAACTGAACACAATATTCCAAATGTGGCCTCACCAAGGTCCAGTATAATTGCAGCATAACCCCACAGCTCTTAAACTTAAACCCCCTGTTAATAAATGCTAACACACTCTAAGCCTTCTTCACGGCTCTGTCCACCTGAGTGGCAACTTTCAGAGATCTGTGGATATGAACCCTAGGATCTCTCTGTTCTTCCACCTTCCTCAGAACCCTGCTGTTGACCCTGTAATCCACATTCAAGTTTATCCTACCAAAATGAATCACCTCGCACTTATTAAGGCTTAGAATTTTGGGGGAGATGCGGATATATTCATCACTGAACTTGCAATCCAGAGATTTAGCAATCCAGGTAATATTCTGGGGACCCAGGTTCTAATCCCACCACAGCAGATGGTGAAATTAGATTTCAATCAAAAGTCTACTATAAGATCATAAGACATAGGAGCAGATTAGGCTATTCAGCCCATCGAGTCTGCTCCGCCATTCAAGCATGGCTGATTATTTTTTTCATTCCCATTCTCCTGCTTTTTCCCCATAACCACTGATCCCCTTATTAATCAAGAACCTATCTATCTCTGTCTTAAAGAAATTCAATGACCCATCCTCCACAGCCTTCTGCAGCAAAGAGTTCCACAGATTCCCCACTCTCTGGCTGAAGAAATTCCTCCTCATCTCTGTTTTAAAGAGTCATCTCTTTAGTTTGAGGTTCTGCCCTCTAGTTGTAGTTTTTCCTACTCATAGAGTCATAGAAGTTTACAGCACGGAAACAGGTCCTTCGGCCCAACTTGTCCATGCTGCCTTTTTTTTGAAATCGCTAAGCTAATCCTAATTGCCCACATTTGGCTCATATCCCTCTATACTCATCGTACCCATGTAACTATCTAAACATTTTTTAAAAGATAAAATTGTACCCGCCTCTACTACTACCTCTGGAAGCTTGTTCCAGATACTCACTGTCCACTGTGTGAAAAAATTGCTGCTCTGCTCACTTTTGTATCTCTCCCCCTCACCTTAAACATATGCTATGAGTGGAAACATCCTTCCTACTTCCACTCTATCCAGGTCTTGCAATACTCTGTTAGTTTCAATAAAATCCCTCCCTCATCCTTCTAAATTCCAATGGGTACAGACCCATGAAACCATTGCGTATTGTTGTGATCTGGTTCACTACTGCTCTTTTGGGAAGGAAATCTGCCATTCTTATCTGGTCTGGCCTACATGTGATTCCAGAGGCACAGTAATGTGGTTGACACTTAAAATGCCCTCTGAAATGGGCTGGTAATCCCCTCAGTTCAAGGGGAAATTAAGACTGGGCAATAAATGTGGCCCAGCCAGCGTTACCCACATACCGCTGCAATTATACCGGACCTTGGTGAGACCATTTAGATCAATCAGGCTTCACAGCGCCACAGATCTGGGTTCAATTCCAGCCTTGGATCACTATGTGGAGTCTGCACACTCTCCCTGTGTCTGCATGGGTTTTCTCTAGGTGCTCCAGTTTCCTTCCATACACCAAACATCTGTAGGTGCATTGGCCATGCTAAATTGTCGCTTAGAGTCAGGGGAATTAGCAGGGTAAATAGGTGGGGTTATGGGAATAGAACTTGGGTGAGATTGCTGTATGTGCAGGCTCGATGGGTTGAATGGCCTCCTCCTGCATTGTAGGGTTTCTATGATTTGATTATCGATAGAAGCAGCTGTTGGAAAACTTTGAACCCAGCTGGTTATTGGCTCCTGTACTCAATGAACTTTCTCCTGGTATTTTGGAGCCACTCTTTAAGATTTGATTGGTTTAATTGTAACTGAATTAAGGAAAAGCAGAGATTGGTGAAAATATTCAGCTGGTCAGGCAGCAGCTGTGGATGTTAAAAGTTATTGCCTTTCAGTAGAGCTGAAGAGGATTTGAGCTCCAACAGCTTTGAAACAAGGAATGAGACTGGTGGGGTCTGTGATAGGATGGAAGACAGGAGAGATTAAACAAGAGATGATGGTGAAAGAATAGCTGGGTTTAGAGAAGATACAAGGAAAATATCAATATCCTTATTAAGAGCTTCTGTCTGAAATAACAGGGATCAAGGCACAGAATGACATGGGATATTACAGCACAGAAACAAGCCATTCAACCCAACCATCTCTGCTAGTGTTGAATCCATGCTCGAACCTACTCCTAACTCTCCTTATCAAAATCTATCAGTGTAATCCTCCATTCCCTCTCTTTCATACATTTGACTAGATTCAGCTTAAATATATCTAAACTATTCATCTCAGCCACTCTCTGTGGGAGCAAGTCCCACATTTCTCTGGATAAAGGAATTTCTCCTGATTTCCTAATTGGATTTCTGGGTGGTTATCTGATTTGAATGGCCTCTTGCCCATAAGAGGGAACATTGTCTCTGAATCCACTCTGCTGAAACTTTCCGTTCTTTAAAATATCTCTAATAGTTCACCCCTCCAGCCTTCTTTCAATCATAGAGACCAATAGGGCAGGAGGAGGCAATTTAGCCAAAGGTCTGCACCAATCACAATCCCACCCTGGCCTTATCCACATAACCTCATGCATTTACCCTAATTAGCCTCCCTGAAACTAAAAGGCAACTTAGCCTGGCCAATGCATGTAACCTACATATTTTTGGATAGTGGAAGGAAACAGCACCCAAAGGAAACCCATGCAGACATGGGGGGAACATGCAAACTCCACACAGAGAGTGACCCAGGTTGGGAATTGAGCCCAGGTCCCTGGAGCTGTGTATCAGCAGTGCTAATCACTATGCCGTCATGCTGCCTTTCTATAATATAGTGACTAGAATTAGACACAGGAATTTAAGTGTGGTCTAACTGAGGTTTTATATAGGTTTAACACAACTTCCCCATTTTTCAAATCTATCCTTTGCTTTGTTTTTGAAAGTTTTGCTAAACGATGACATAAGCATTAGTGATTTGGAATGTTTATATCACAAGGTCACCATGTTCCTCTTCCAGTTCATACGTCAGTAATAACCAACCTCCCTATTCTTCTGACCAAAATATACCACCTCGTATTTATGTTATGGATATAACTATTTCTTGTGTTATTTGCCCATTCTGTAAGTCTACTAATGTCCTCCTCACCTAAGGAGGACATTAATAAAAAGGCCAGCCCCTTTTTGCCATCAGCAGACTTGAAATTAGAACATAGAACATAGAACATTACAGCACAGAACAGGCCCTTCGGCGTTCGATGTTGCACCGACCAATATAAAAAGCAATGCCCCTCCAAAATAAACCATTCCCTTCTCTTCCATATACTTATCAACTAACCTCTTAAACGCCACCAAACTTGGCGCATCCACAACTGCTGCAGGCAGGGCATTCCACTCCCGAACCACCCTTTGGGTAAAGAACCTACCTCTGATATCCGTCCTATAACTATCACCCCTTAATTTAAAGCTGTGTCCCCTCGTGCTAGCTTTCTCCATCCTAGGAAAAAGGCTATCACTGTCCACCCTATCTAAACCTCTAATCATCTTATATGTTTCGATTAGGTCCCCTCTTAGCCGCCTCCTTTCTAACGAAAACAACCTCAAATCCCTCAGCCTCTCTTCATAAGACCTGCCCTCCATACCAGGCAACATCCTGGTAAACCTCCTCTGTACCCTCTCCAATGCCTCCACATCTTTCTTATAATGCGGGGACCAGAACTGCACACAATACTCCAAGTGCGGCCGCACTAGAGTTTTGTACAGTTGCAACATGACGTTGCGGCTCCGAAATTCAATCCCCCTACCAATAAAAGCAAAGACTCCATATGCCTTCTTAACAACCTTCTCGACTTGACTGCCTACTTTCAGGGATCTATGCACATACACACCAAGATCCCTCTGTTCATCAAGACTACTAAGAATCCTACCATTAGCCCTATACTCTACACATTTATTATTCCTGCCATAGTGCATTACCTCACACTTTTCCACATTAAACTCCATTTGCCACCTCTCGGCCCAGCTCTGCAACTTGTCCAAGTCTCTCTGCAAACTATAACACCCCTCTTCACTATCTACCACTCCTCCGACTTTAGTGTCATCTGCAAATTTACTAATCCATCCTTCAATACCCTCATCCAGATCATTTATAAAAATTACAAACAGCAGGGGCCCCAAAACAGACCCCTGAGGTACACCACTTGTCACCGAACTCCACGATGAATATCTCCCATCAACCACCACCCTCTGTCTTCTATCTGCTAGCCAATTCCTAACCCAATTAGCTAAATCACCCTCTATCCCATACATCTGCATTTTCTGCAGAAGTCTTCCATGGGCCACCTTATCAAACGCCTTACTAAAGTCCATATATACCACATCAACCGCCTTACCCCCATCCACCTCTTTGGTCACTTTTTCAAAAAACTCAATGAGGTTAGTAAGGCACGACCTACCCTTCACAAAACCATGCTGACTATCCCCAATCAATTCATTTCTCTCTAAATAACTATAAATCCTATCCCTAATAATTCTCTCCAATACTTTGCCCACAACAGAAGTAAGACTCACTGGCCTATAATTCCCTGGAAGGTCTCTCTTCCCCTTCTTGAACAACGGGACCACATTCGCTATCCTCCAGTCCTCCAGAACCACACCCGTAACCAACGACGACCTGAAGATCAGAGCCAGAGGCTCTGCAATCTCCTCTCTTGCCTCCCAGAGAATCCTAGGGTAAATCCCGTCCGGCCCAGGGGACTTATCCAACTTCAAACCCTCGAGAATATCTAGCACATCCTCCCTATCTACTTGGTAGAAATTGGTAAAGGTTACGATCTGATGTTGTTGAACTCAATGTTCAGTCAAGGAGTTTGTAAAATGCTTCATCAAAGAGTGAGATGCTGTTCTTAAATGTTTCTTGAACGTTGAAATGCTTCTGTTCACTGGAACATTGTGGAAGGCTAAGGAAGGAGACGTTATGTGGGAATTAGGTGCAGAATTAAAAAGATTAGCAACTGGAAGCACAGCATTTTGCATGTGGACTGAACATTTCATATAAAATATAACCCATCCTCAATGTAGATATGCACAGTGGCACAGTAGTTAGCAATCCTGTCTCACAGTGCCAGGGACCCGGATTCAATTCCAGCCTCAAGCAATTGTCCATGTGGAATTTGCACATTCTTCCCATGTCTGCGTGGGTTTCCTCCGGGTGCTCCAATTTCTTCCCACAGTCTGAAAGATGTGTGGATAAGGTTTGACCATACTAAATTGCCCCTTTGTATCCATCGATTGGTAGGTTAAGGGGATTAGCAAGGTAAATACATGGGGCCTGGATAAGATGCTCTGTCAAAGAGTTGGTACAGACTAGATGAGCTGAATGCACTGTAGGGATTCGATACCTATGAACAGGGACTGCATTTTGAGCAGAGGTTACAGCTTACTGATAGAAGTTGAAGAAACTGGTGTGTTGGATGTTAAAAGAGGTGTTGCATTTCCTTGTTTCCATAGGAATAACCCTTAGAGACATTAACATACAGAGGGATCTGGGTGTGCAAGTCCACATGATTAAGAAAGCATGTGGCATGTTTGTCTTCATCAAGCGGGGCATTGAGAACAGGAGTTGGGAAATTATGTTGCAGCTATATAAAACCTTGGTTAAACTGCATCTGGAGCATTGCGTGCAGTTCTGGTCACCCACACTGTCAGAAAGATGTAGAAGCTCTGGAGAGATGCAAAGAAGGTTCACCAGGGTGTTGCCAGTCTCGAGGGTGTTGGCTATGGGGAGAGGTTGAATAAACTAGGATTGTTTTCACTGGAAAGAGAAGACTGAGGGAGACTTGATAAAGGTCTGCAAAATTATGAGAGGCACAGACAAGATGGATAGTCAAAGGCTTTTTCCCAGAATGGAAGTGTCAATTATAAGGGGGCACAGGTTCAAGGTGAGAGGTGGAAAGTTAAAGGCAGATGTGCAGATGAAGTTTTTCATACAGAGTGTGTCTGGAAAGTGCTGCCAGAGGAGGTGTTGGAAACCGGCACATTAGCAACATTTAAGAGGAATCTGGATGGGTAGATGAACAGGGAGGAAATAGAGGGACATGGACTAAGGGCAGAAGGTGTTTTTATTAGTTAGGGCATCATGATCGGTACAGGAGGGCTGAAGGGCAGTGTCGGATTTAGATTTGTTGAGGCACTAAGCTATATAAAGCTTGGAGACCCTTTGTTAAAAAGTTACAAAAATGTGTACCAAAACAGAATCTTGGGTCGCCACAAAAAAATTGAAAACGTAATTATATCTTTTAATTATTTAATAGCAAGGTATTTAAAGTGACTTGTGTCACTTCATTAAAGTGAGTTTTCATGACTTTTAATTGCAATGGGATTTTGCCAGTCAGGAAACCCGTCAGAAGCGCGTGCTACAGCTGATGTTGAAAAGAGCTTGCAGACAAATCAGTAAAACACAGCCTGTTGTTGGAGAGCACAGAGCTATTCCCAATCATATATTTCACCATTAACTTTTCTGGACTGAAAAAGACCTTTTGAACAATATCTATCTTGATTTCTGAATGACCGTTTTGAGTTTTCAAATGGGCCTTTCCAGTGTTGACATGCTGAAGGACCCTTAAGGATCCAGTGTGGGAATTCATCCTCGGTTAAGACATCATTGAGTTTGGTGAGTTTTATTGTTTCAGCTATGGATGTCGGCTCGGACACACTCACATTTCCATCACTTCCAGTGTTTTCCTCAGCTGAGATTCCAGATCCTGTTGTCTCAGTAACAGGGCTGTGGTTATTTTGGACATTACTGGTCACCTTGGGTTTGTGGATCCTTTTCTGTTTCTGGAACAAAGTAACTGTTAACTTTTGTTTGAGTTGCTCTTCAAGCTGGTGCTTTCTTTTTCTTTCGTGGTATCCGCTCTTAAAAGTTCTCTTCATTGTAAACCTTTGAAATTTTGTGAGGCCCGCAGCTGTAGCTTGTTTAGTTTAGGCCAGAGGATCTGTTCCTGAACTGTACTGTTCTTTGTTCTTTGCTCTTTACAGGAAAATGTTGTTGGAGGGAGAACAGGATGAGTGTGTGATGGGAGAGTGGACCACCATCATGGAAGGAAGAGTTTCTAAAAAACATGTTAACCCTAAAATTAAACACATCATCAAACAAAACTGGATGAAGAGGGCTGTAAAACTCTGTGACACAACCTGAGGTCAGTTTAATTCTCAAACGTCAATCCCAAGCTGTAAGCATTGATTAATCGTGTAAAATCACCCTGGGATTTCCCTGGTATTTCAGAATGAAGGATGACATCAAATTCCCAACCAATGTGGTTACAATCAAACAATCTACCCAAATGTAGGTCAGAAACTGCAGCTAAACTCCCGAAACTAGCATCAACCCACCCAAAAATCACATGGGTTGTGGACAGAAATGTATGAAAGATGATAACTCCAAGTTTGTATCTGGCAGTCTGGAGTCAATATACTGAGAGTTCAAACCCCACACAAGCCCTTGGCTGTGGTTCCCAATGTACACTCAGGGATTGCTGCATTGATGGAATGGCAATTGGGTGGGGGAGAAGGGGGGGGGGTAAGTGGGGAGCGGGAGGGTTGGTTTCAGAGAGAATAACATCTCTATTGTGCTGAGATAGGGTTACGGCATGAAAAGTAAACAAACTGCAGAAACATAAAGTCATTGCTTAGCATCTTGAAGGTAGGAAGATTTTTGTGATTGTGTTTTAACTGAGGTCATTAGCAGGTGAAGATACAAAGCTGGAATGTGAACATCTTTCAACTCTGCCAGAAGATAAGCTGGACAGGACATGGGGGTAGCAACAAAAAGACAGACTTCCCAAAGAACCAGATAAAGTCCCAACAAGCAGGGAATTGGAACACAATGCATGCCTGAGGAAAATTGAACTGAGTAACAGCAAGAATCTTAATGGACAGTGGTCAACAGCGAGATCCCCATTGGACAGTGATCAACAGCGAGATCACCACTTGTGATTAACAGCCAGTTGATCACTTGGTTTATCTAACCCAGTGGTACAGACAGTGTTAACCATGGATTCTGCATGTGAGCAACAACAACAACCTTTATTTATATAGCATCTTTAATATATTAAAACATTCAAAGTTGATTCACTTATAAAGTGAATTATAAAGGAATATTGGATGCTTAGTCACATTACATTATATTAAGAAAGTTGGCTAAAAGCTTTCTCCAAAAGTTGGCCTGAGGATGAGCCCAAGAGAAAGAACCAGCGGGACTTTACCACTTTGCTTGACCTCAGAGCAGAAAATCCTGCTGAGGTTAACGGATCTTCCCCTTGTCTGCCCCTTAACCACTCCGGTTCCCATGGCGGGTGGGGTGGTAGAATTCTGGTGAGTGGGCTTGTGAGGTGGAGAGATTTCAGGAGGGAATTCCAGAGCTTACAGCCCAGGCAGACAAGGAGAAAACAGTCAGTTATTGAGCAATTTAACCAAGGAAGCTTATGTGACCAGAACATGATGGAAGATCTTGGAGGGTTAGAACCAGAAGGAGGTTATAGAGATCGAGAAGGGCAAGGATGAGTATTTTCAGATCAAGTATCGATTAGTCAGCAAGCTCAGGGGTGATGAGGGAAAGGGATTTGGAATTGATTAACAGGGTCTGATGTGTGGTCATTGAGCTAATGAGCTGAGCTCGAGGACAGGACTTCACAATGACATAAGCCTTTTGTAAATCTGTTCAGGAAACATTATTTATGGGTAAATGATCTTATTTGAGGAAGTGCCAGTTTGGTGGTCACATTCAGGGTTATGCTGGCAGATGGAATTAACTGGGAGTTCAGATGTTCCTCATGTGTTAGCACAGACTCAATGAACCAAAGGGCCTCTTCTGCACAGTATGATTCTATGATTTGCCAAAGCAAAGTTAAAGCAGAGTAAAACTACCTCTTTGTGTTTGTGGTAAAGTTCTAACAAGCACTGAATTCCCAGTAAATTTCCTGTGTGTGACATTCCCAGCAATTGCGTGTCACCCAGGTGAGGAAATTTGCAATTGTCCCCAATTAATTTCACAGTAACTTCCGTAAAGTCCATAAATCCCTACAGTGCAAAAGGAGACCATTCGGCCCATCGAGCCTGCATTGACCACAATCCCCAGGCCTTATCCCCATAACTCCATGCATTTACCCTCCAAGTGCCCCTGACATTAGGGCTAATTTACCGTGGCCAATCAACCCAATCCGCACATCTTTGAAGTGTGGGAGAGAATCAGAGCACTCGGAGGAAACCCACGCATACATGGGGAGAACATGCAAACTCCACACCAACAGTGACTTGAGGCCTGATTTGAACCTGGGTCCCCGGCGCTGTGAGACAGCAGCACTAACCACTCTGCCACCATGCCACCCAATGCAGTATCATTGCATACGTGTTTTAATGACACTTCATTACAGTGTTAATGTAAGCCTTACTTGGGACTAATAAATAAAGTTTATTTTTGCTTTGACCTCAGTTATATTTCTAACTGTATCCCTCAGCCATGTGTAAACTTCAGATATCGCATTGTCTTTTTCATCAGCTGACCGGGAAGTCCCTTGAATAACTCACCTCTCTCCCTCCCATCCTCCCTCCCTCATTCGCTCTGCCTCATTTCATTAACCTACAACTTGTCAGACAGTGACAGCGCTGAGTTCACTCATGTGGTAAAACAGCTCACAGGAGCAGCAGCAGAAGTTACGTCTCAGAGCCTGCACAGAAAAGTGACAGAGGGAGAGAAATCAACATTCTTACATCTCTGGACGTGTTTTCACCAGATTTCACCAGATCACAACTAAGGACAGAAGCTGAGATTTCCTCCGTGTGACTGAGACTTCACTGACATTCTGCAGCTTTTCTTGAAATAACCATGGTTGGACCCAGGGGTAAGTACACACTGCCATTTCTCTGAGTGTGAGCAGATATTTGACCTGTCTGTCTCATTGGGAGAGTCTTATTAGAAAATACTTATAAATTCTCAAGCACAAGATATAGACAACAGGAGGAGAGGCAAGCTAGGAGGGAAGGTCGAGATGTGATTTTGTTATTAAAAGCAAATTATTGCAGATGCTGGAATCTGAAACCAAAAGAGAAAATGCTGGAAAATCTCAGCGGGTCTGGCAGCATCTGTAAGGAGAGAGAAGAGCTGACATTTTGAGTCCAGGTGACCCTTTATCAAAGATTTTTTTATTGTTATGTGACCACCAGTTATGGGAGATGCAATCTCAGCATATTCTGTTTACATGGAAAATCAGCATTGTCAACACAGGAAGTTATAACTGGAAAATATTGACAGCAAATCTGTGCAGAGCTTTGATTTTTAATATTGTTATAAATTATATTGACTGATGTTCAAATCACATGTAAAATAAAGTGTGGACAAAATGCATCATTTTAAAATGGGAATTAAATTAGAATTTTCTCAACATTTCCTAAATCCTTACCCAGCTGAATGTTACATTTGTTCTGGACTCTCAGTGTTTATCACTGAAGATCAGTAAATAATGGCAAACTTTCCTTTTTCACTGGCTGGGCCAGCATTTATTACCTCTCCCTAATTGCCCCTTGAGAAGGTGATGTTGAGCTGCCTTCTTGAAGCACTGCAGTCCATATGGTGTAGGTACACCCATAGTGCTGTTGGCGAGGGAGTTCCAGGATTTTTGACCCATGACAGGGAAGGATTGGTGGTATATTTCCAAGTCAGAATGATGAGTGAGTTGGAAGAGAACTGGCAGGTGGGAGTGTTCCCAGGTATCTGCTGCTCTTGTCCTTCTGGATGGTAGAACTTGCAGATTTGGAAGTTGCTGTCAAGGAAGCTTTGGTGAGTTCCTGAAATGCACCTTGTAGATAGTGCACATGGCTGTTATTGTGTAGAAGAGAGTGAATGTTGAAAGGGGTGGATGGGGTTCCAATCAAGTGGCTGGATGGTGTTGAGCTTCTTGAATTGTTGGAGCTGCTTCCATCCAAGCAAGTGGGGCGTATTCCATCACATTCCTGACATGGTGGACAGGTTTTGGGGAGACAGGAAGTGAGTTATTCATTGCAGAAACTTCAGGGCTGGATTGTTGTGAATTCGGGAAGAAATTGCAGATTATAAAAATGGAAGATGGAATCTGGATACAGCATTCCTGCCTCCATTCCCAACAGATCCCATTTTTTTCCAATGCGTGGAAGAGAGCAGGTACGATTTATCCAAACTTGGCAGTTTTAGCTTTGACTTGGTTGTGGGATATTCTCCGATATTGGAAAAGGTTGGGAAAAGCGGTGCTGAAGCAGCTGATAGCAAAGCTGGCTTTCTCCACAACATTCAGTTACAATGAAAAAACCTTCAAGTGTCATAGATCCCCAGCGTACCACTGGAGACACTGACTGATTCACCAATTCCAATAGCCAATTAGATCTTTGAAAACCCAGGTGCCATTTTTAAAGGGTACTCCAGCCCCACAGCCAGCAATCCAGTTCACCCAGATATCCCCTCCTTCTCTCTGTCCCACCCTGGCACCTCCCCAGCCCCACAGATAGCAATCCAGTTCACCCAAGTACCCCATCTTTCCCCCTGTCCCACCCTGGTACTTCCCCAGCCTCACAGCTAGCAACCCAGTTCACCCAGGTACCCCCTCCATCCCCCAGTCCCATTCCGGCACCACTCAGACACTGCCCTACATTAAGCTGGTATTAGCTGTGCATGGCCCCCTCCCCTGAGCTCTGCACTCACTGGGATGTCTGTTCTCCAGGCACATGCCTGGGAGACCAGGCATGTTCTAACAGCATGCTGCCATGGATTTGTGGGGGGAGGGGGTGGAGATGGGTGATGATTCCAGCGTATGAGTCTGATAACTGAATAATAATTTATGATAATAAGGTCCCCAATATGGACCATTTGGAATTGCGGCCTGTCACTGATAAGGGGGCAATAATGCCAGGCTTTCACTTTGTTGTAAAGCGCTTTGAACTTCTCACAATATTTTCTTGCCGAATCCCCTCGCTCTGAATAGAAACTGAAGATTCTGGTTTTGACATCCCACAGACTCTATTTTCGCTGCTTCAGGGATTCTAAGCTCCACTGAGGGAGCCTTGACAGAGTAATTGTAAATATTTATGAAGGTTGGATTAGGTCTGTTTAAGTATCCCATTCTGAAGTCTTCTAAATCTCTTAAACTTTGAAAAAACCCAGACTTGTTGAAAAGAGCACTGAAGAAAACACCATCTGTTAGATTATTTTGATTGACAAGCCATCAAATGTAGGTTAGAAAAAATATGACACACCATTTCCTCAATTTCTATAAAAATCTATGTTGAGATTTCCCAAGGGCTATGTATATGTTGTTGTAAATGTTTGGCTGAGTTTCAAAAGCTATAATTATCATAGCAGAGGGTTTTGAATTCACAGTTTGATTGACAGTTTAAACAGGCTATTAAAGGAGTTGTTTGTTTTGTTCACCCTAATTCTCGCCTGCCCCTGTAGCGGCCTACAATAAGGTTTTGAGTCAGCATGCCTAACTCAATCCCATCTCAACTACCATCCAACCTCTCTCCTAATGAGGTGAAAAGTAGGTCTATTTTGACCCTTTAAACGAATTGATAGTGGGGGATTCTGTGACGTTAATGCCACTGAATGTTAATGGGTGATAGTTAGATTCTCTCTTGTTGGAGATGGTCATAGCCTGGCACTTCTGTGGTGTGAATGTTATTTAATACGTATCAGCCTAATTCAGAATATTGTCCAGATTTTGCTGCATTTGGACTGCTTCAGTACCTGAGGAGTTGTGAATGGTGCTGAATGTTGTACAATCATTGGCAAACATCCCCACTTCTGACCTTACAACGGGAGGGAAGGTTATTGATGAAGCAGCTGGTTGGACCTCGAACATTAACCTGAGAGACTCCTGCGATGATATCCTGGAACTGAGATGACTGACCTTCCACAACATAAGTTTATGGATGAAAAGGGAATGGTTTAAGTTAGAGGGTCATTGCTTTTTCTTAATTGGTCAGCGCAACATCGAAGGCCGAAGGGCCTGTTCTGCGCTGTAATGTTCTATGTTCTATCTCTTTCTGTTTTAAGGCGTTAAATTTTACTTGCTGTTAAGTGAAAACCTAAGTTCACTCATAGGTCAATTCAGAGATATCCTGGTCCCACACTTATCTAATCCCGGTGAATTCTTTTAAATCTTTTTATTATCTTCTTCAAATAGTGATGTGAATGGTAGAGTGCGTCACTTTAGAACACTTACAGAAATGGGATGGACAGAAAGTATTCACTGGATATTGCAATGTGTAGATCACCCTGGGCAGTTGGCTGTGTGCAGCTACCAGGAATGATAAACTGTCACACTGAGTGAGGTAGATAAAAGTTAACGACAGTGAATCAGTTATTCATAAAACATTCAGTCACATCGACCTTTCTAGAAATATCTGTCAGATAACAAATTCAAAGAAATGCCCACACACATGCAAAGTCATTGAGTATCAGAGATAGATAATAAGTGGATCAGGAGTTATGTGGAAAAGGCGAGAGAATGGGGATAAGAAAAATATCAGCCATGATCGAATGATGGAGCAGATTCGATGGACCGAGTGGCCTCATTCTGCTCCTATGTCTTATGGCCTGAATGGCACTTTGATGCTTCCTCAGCATTGAGAATGGAATTGAAAGGAATATTCAATAAAACAGGAGTTCAAACATTCACAAAATTTCAGAGCTGCAGTGAGAAAGGCTGGACGAGTTTCTTCTGTGGAACTTTTCCTAGGAGTTTGGGGATTCCTGAGTGACAGCTGCTCATTCCCAGTCACGGAGCTTTTATTCACTATATCCTAACAGTCTGTACATCTGAAGAGGGAGCCACCCTCACTCTCTTCCTGTGCTGTTAACTGGTAAAGTCTCCAGGCCTCTTGTGAACCAGCCGTGTACAGACTGAGCAGATAATGAAGTTTGACTTTGTGGTTAGACAGTTTGCATGTCTCATAGCAGGAAGTAAGCAACATGAATGACTAATGTCAGTGGTTAGCGTCTATACTTTACCTGATCTATCGGCAGGGACAGCACGCGCTGGTGAAAGTGAGAGTGTCGCCTGATTGTTAGTCATGTATTTATTTGAAAAATTCTTATAAATCCTCAACTGGGAGAGTCCCAGAAATACAAACATGAATAATAACCAGACTCTCTGGCCCAGTATTGGTCTGAACCCTCAACCTCAAACTGCAGACCAATCCTCCAAACCCCCTGATCCAGCCTCAAGCTTCCCCCTCTATTGACTGCTCCAGCATTGTTCAACCTCGAATCTCATAGAAACACAGAAGATAGGAGCAGGAGGAGGCCGTTCAGCCCTTCGAGCCTGCTCTGCCATCCATTACGATCATGGCTGATCATCCAACTCAACAGCCTACTCTTGCTTTCTCCCCATAACCTTTGATCCTGTTCACCTCCAATTTCTATATCCAGCTGCCTCTTGAATACATCTTGCTTCAGCAATTCCCAAGTGATGTCTCCAGCTGTAAGTTTTTAACTGTTTCTAGATAACTGTTCTCTCATTCCCTCCAATATCTCACCACCACTTTGAGATTGAAGAGAACTGTCCTCCCCACTGGTCCACCATTCAGTTATAACCATAGCAACACCTGAAATGGCTTCACTTTCTGTTGCTGGACCATTATCTCTGAATCTCTCCATAATTTATCTTTACCACTTTCTCCCTGTCTACATTCAGCCATATTATCTCTGTCAGCTCTGAGTTGACTGAACTCCCAGCCATCTGACAAAGGGACAGGCTGCCCCCAAACCTTGTGGTTTTTGCACTTTAATCTGGTGTTGTAGGATTTATCTCTGTTTTACTCCAGTCCAATGCCGACATCTCCACATTTATTCCTCTCAACATTTTATAAACCTCTATCACCTCTCAACCTTCGTCTCTCCAGGGAGAAGAGATCTACCTCCCTCAACCTATCTTCATAGGGTATTTATAAAATGTTGAGAGGAATAGATAGGATGGATTCTCAGAGGCTATTTCCCAGGGCTGAAATGGTCGCTACAAAAGGACACAGGTTTAAGGTGCTGGGGGGCAAGTACAGGGGAGATGTTAGGGGTAAGTTTTTCACTCAGAGGGTGGTGAGTGAATGGAATCGGCTGCCATCAGTGGTGGTGGAGGTGAACTAGCTGAGGTCTTTTAGAAGACTTCTGGATGAATACATGGGATTAAATGGGATTGGGAGTTACAGATAATTCTATGGCCTAGTAGATATTGGTATGATGGGTGCAACTTATGGGCCAAAGGGCCTGTTTGTGCTGTAGTGTTCTATGTTCTATGTTCTATGTTCTATCATGAGCTCTGAGTTGTCCATCAGAGATAGGAGCAGGAATGCCCAGCAGGTCAGGCGGTTTGTGTGGAGAGAGGAACAGTATTGGGCTGATGGCATCCATCCAGGACAGGTTAGAACGGATTTTAATGAATTGGAAGGGGAAGTGGGGAGGAAAGAACAAAGGGGGAAGATTAACGATAGGGTGGAATACAGCAGAGGTTAAAGGTCAAAAGGGAGATGATGAAGGGCAAAAGGAAATGGTAATGGGTCAAATCCAAAAACAACCAATGGTTGGAGAGGAGGTGTTATTATTACAAACAGCTGTCTGAAGAAATACGGGGCAGTGATGATGATGCAAACTGATGGAAGTTGCTGTGGAGTCAGAAGATTACAAGGTGCCTCACTGAAAGGTGAGCTGATGTCTCACAATTTATCTCGAGATTCAGCGGAAAGCGGAGGATGCAGATATCAGAGTGCGAGTGTGGCAGTGAGTTAAAATGCTGGATAGTCAGATACTCGGGGTCATCCAATCAGCCAATCAGCATTGGCCTCCCTAGTGTAGGAGAGACCTCATCACGAAGAACAAATATTCAATGGAAAAGGGACCTCTTTGCTTAGACTGAAAGGAACACCTGGGGCCTAAAAGGAGGATCCAATCCGGATGTGTTATACTTTCCTCCAGTGAAATATTGGAGATATTGAAACCATTTCTTTATTTATGGGAATAAAATCCATTCCTTCACCAACTCCATCCCTTTCAGTCACAGCGTGACACCGAATCAGATTGATTCAGAACCTTCTTTGCAATGAATTCAATTTCAATTTCAATTCCCTTCATCAGCAAGACCTATCTATTCTCCTCCTGTAGCCCTGCCCCTGCCTTTGACCCTGCTTCTGCCCCATTTTGCCCCCCTGCCCTTTCTCAGCCCCTGCCCCTGCTTCTGCTCCTCTCCCTGCCCCTCTCCTCTCCCTGCCCCCCTCCCTGCCCCTCACCCTCCCCCTCACCCTGCCCCTCACCCTGCCCTCTCCTCTCCTGCCTCAATTCACCTGCTGCTGAAAATCTGATCTCTAGATTTGATTGTGAATGGGCTGCTGGCCAGGCTCCATTTTCCTCTCTGTGTAAACCAGATTCATCTAAAACTCTACTGCCTCCATCCTAGCTCACCCCAACACCACTCAGCCACCAACCCGTGTGGTCAGTGACCCACACTGAGCTTTATCGAGCAATCCCTCGATTTTAAAATTCTAGTTCATGTTCCCTGGTCCCTCCATGGTGTCACCTCTCCTCATCTCTAATTTCCTGCAGCTTTGGAACCTGATACCAGCTTCTAGTCCATTTCCCCCCACACTCCATCCAATCCCTTCACCCAGTGTAGGCCACCAGCAAGTTCCTATACTCTGGCATCCCATACTCCTCTATCTTGTTACACCATTTCCCTCCTTTAGTCTCCTCATACACATTCGAATCCCATTTATTCACAGCCCACACTCAGATAGTAAATGGAGAATTTGTGTCAGAGGACTGCATTCAATCTTTCTCTCTCCATAGGGTAAAGTCTGTGTGAAAGGTGTGAGAAAGTGTGTCCATTGACCAACAAGAAAGAGTTTCCCATTATTGACAAAGAACTCTAATATTTTACTCTATTCTTATTCCCTGTCTCTCATTCTCTCTTTTATCGATTCTTCTCTCATATCTATTTTGTTCTATTTGTCTCTCATTTTATCTCCTTCATTTCAGAGTTCCTCTCATCTCCAAATAGTGAGGAGGGTTCAGTTGAATGGAGAATTAGAAAATCAAAGTTAAAGGAGAGGGTAAAAGTCCAGGTGAATGGAGCTGAGGGCTCAGGAGAGTTTAGTAAAGTTTCCAGACCATGTAATAGAACAGAGAGTATAGAAAGTGATAGGAATCTAACCTCAGGCAGGTCAAAAAAGTGACAAGTATGAGGCGGGGTAGTTGTCAGTGCAGGAGTGAGGGTGTCGTACTTAACCGCATGCAGTATACAGAACAAGGTAAATGAGCTTGTTGTGCACATTGAAATTGTCCAGTATGATGTTGTGGACATCGCAGAGACATAGCTGCAAAGGGATCAGGGCTGGAATCTAAATATCTGAGGATATGCATCCTATCAGAGGTAGTTGGCCAAAGGCAGTGGGATTGCATTGTTAATAAGGAATGAAATTGATAGCAAGAAGCGATATGGGATCAGAAGGCATAGAATCTCTGTGGGTAAAGTTGAGGAATTGCAAAGGTAAAAAGACCCTGATGTTATGTCCTGGTCCCCTAGCAGTAATCAGGGTGTTTTTAAGAAAGAGACAGATAGATTCTTGATTAATAAAGGGATCGGAGTTATGAGGAAAAGGCAGGAGAATGGAGATGAGAATAAAATCAGCCATGGTTGTATAGCAGAGTGCACTCGATGGGCTGAGTGGCCTAATTCTGCTCCTATGTCTTATGGTCTCTGGTTTCTTTCTCAATCGCCTCCTCAGTCTTTATTTCTATCTGTGATTGAGTCTCTCGCTCTCTCCTTGCCCTGCTGAACTTGTACCTCAATGTCAGTTTGTCTCTGTCCCTCAGCCCTGCCTTTCTCATGCCCAGAATCTTTATTTTTCTTCATCATTTTCCATCTTTCAATTGCTTACATTTTCTCTTTCCACTCAATGTTTCATTTTCATTCTCTGGCTCTGTCTTTGACTCATTCTCATTCTCATTTCAGAATGAGAAAATTTCTCATTTTCTGTTTCTTTGTTAATCTTGCTTATTCTGTTTTTCTCTTCTCTCCTGTTCTCTTCACAGAATTGTTACAGTCCAGAAGGAAGTCATATGGCCCATTGTGTCTGCACTAACTCTCCAGATGGACATTATGACTTAGTGTCATTCCCCTGCCTTTTCCCTCTCCCCTGCACATCGGGTCCATTCAAATAATCACTAATCTTGGCTTTTATTGGTAGGGGGATTGAATTTCGGAGCCACAACGTCATGTTGCAACTGTACAAAACTCTGGTGCGGCCGCACTTGGAGTATTGTGTACAGTTCTGGTCCCCGCATTATAAGAAAGATGTGGAGGCATTGGAGAGGGTACAGAGGAGGTTTACCAGGATGTTGCCTGGGATGGAGGGCAGGTCTTATGAGGAGAGGCTGAGGGATTTGAGGTTGTTTTCGTTAGAAAGGAGGAGGCTAAGAGGGGACCTGATCGAAACATATAAGATGATTAGAGGTTTAGATAGGGTGGACAGTGATAGCCTTTTTTCTAGGATGGAGAAAGCTAGCACGAGGGGACATAGCTTTAAATTAAGGGGTGGTGGTTTTAGGACAGATGTCAGAGGTAGGTTCTTTACCCAGAGGGTGGTAAGGGTATGGAATGCCTTGCCTGTGTCAGTTGTAGATGCGCCAAGTTTGGTGGCGTTTAAGAGGTTAGTAGATAAGTTTATGGATGAAAAGGGAATGGTTTAGTTTAGAGGGTCATTGCTTTTTCTTAATTGTCGGCGCAACATTGAAGGCTGAAGGGCCTGTTTTGTGCTGTAATGTTCTATGTTCTATGTTCTAATGTCTTCATCAATGCTTCAATTCTTTATGTCTCTCTGACACTCCCTCCCATTGTTTCACTGCTATCTCTTTCATTCCCTCTCTCTTAGTCTTTCCGTCTCTTTGTCTCTATCATTTTCTCCTTTCTTTTCTTTGCCACATTTCTCTTTTAGCTAGGTGGAGAGATAGCCAAGGTTCCAGATTTTCCTCAGAGATTCAGTCTCTGCGCTATCACTCACTCACCAGGATCTAAATCTTCTGTTTGGAAGCTTTGGCTAAACTGGGAATTTTGCCTGAATTTACACAAATCCCAGCTAAAACCAAGGACATTCTGTGGGTCAGGATTCAGAATGACAAACTGATAAATATTGCAGATTTTATCACTAAATTTGTAAGGAAGCAGTTACACAGCAGGAGATTGGTATTTTGAGTTTCAAAGCATCTTGATTGATAAAATCACCAGCATTTAAAGATTTAAACTGTCAGTTAGCCCCTCTTTGTCTGCTGAGTTGCAGCAAAGGACCCTCAGCATTTCCCTTGCTGCTGGTTGGCTTTTCTGAGTTCCTCAGTTTCAGTCTAACTCCATCAACACCAAGGATGGTTGGCTCTGACCCTTCATTCTATCTGGTCCAACCCTCTGACGCTGCCAGTCCCAAAGTGCAAGCACACATTGATTTTCACAGATGTCATTCATAGTTCAGTCCTGCAATTGACTTTACAGATTTCAGAAAGATTAGTTGTTGGGTTAAAATTCCTCTGTCATTAGTTTCCCTCCCGATGTTTCTGTGTGCTGGATCAGTGGGCTGCACTCCCCCCACCTTGCTCCAGCACGTGGGCACAGGTGGAGGTTGATCCAGTGATCCAGTGCTGAGGCCACAGTCAGAGGCACATTCTTTGGATGAACTTTCAAATCTTTATGCGCACTGGAATGGGGCACCCAATCATATGACCTTGAAAAGCCCGGGAACTCTCCCTGGTGTCTAGCGTTAATATTTATTCCTCAATATCAGCAGTACACACTTTAACTGAGCACTTACGTAACTGTTATTTGTGGGCTTGTTATGCATTAAGTAAACTGGTTATATTTCTAATTTTCCAACACATCAGAAGAGTTTCATTAGCTGTGAGACACTTTCTTTAGGACATGAAAGGCACTTTATGAATGCAAAATATTTTCTTGCCTCAGAGTTTCTTGAACGAAGGTTACGGCAGTTGACCAGAACAGATTCCTAGTCACATCCTCTCTCCCCTCCTCTCTGCCCAGCTTTTCTCCTTCTCTCTATTCTACAATCTAACCTTATTTTACTCATTTTTGAGGATGGCACAATGGTTAGCATTGCTGCCCCGCAGCACTAGGGATCCAGGTTCAGTTCTGGTTTCAGGTTACTGTCTGTGTGGAGTTTACATGTTCTCCCCGTATGTGCATGGGTTTCCTGTTTCCTCCCACAGTCCAAAGATGTATGGGTTAGGTGGATTGCTCATGCTGAATTGAACTAGTGTCAATTTAAGGGGACTAAGAACATAAGAAATAGGAGCAGGAGTCGGCCATCCAGCCCCTCGAGCTTGCCCCCCATTCAATAAGATCATGGCTGATCTGTAGTGGTTCAGTACCACTTTCCCACTTTCTCCCCGTAACCCTTAATTCCCTTGTCGATTAAAAACCTATCCACTCTTGACTTGAATATATTCAGCGAGGAAGCTTCCACCACCTCATCAGGCAGAGAATTCCAAAGATTCACCACCTTTTGCGTGAAGAAACTCCTCCGCAACTCCGATCTGAACCCCCCCCCTCCAATCTTGAGGCTGTGCCATCTAGTCCCGCTATCTTTGCTAAGCGGGAAGAATCTCTCAACCTCTACCCTATCCATCCCCTTCATTATCTTATACATCTCTATAAGATCCCCTTTCAGCCTTCTAAACTCCAAAGAATACAAACCTAGCCTATTCAGCCTCTCCTCATAATCCAACGCCCTCACAGCGCCCTCATCCCCAGTATCAGCCTAATGAACCTTCTCTGCACCCCCTCCAAGGCCAATATATCCTTCCTCGAGTGCGATGACCAAAACTGCACACAGTACTCCAGCTGCGGCCTCACCAGTACCCTATACAGCTACAACAGAACCTCCCTACTTTTATATTCTATCCCCCTCGCTATAAAGGCCAACATTGCATTTGCCTTCTTAATCACCTGCTGCACCTGCATACTGTGTTTTTGCGATTTGTGCACAAGGACCCCCAGGTCCCTCTGCATCATCGCATGCTGCAGCTTTTCTCCATTTAAATAGTAATCCTTCCTACCAAAGTGGATAATCTCACACTTGCTAACATTATACTCCATCTGCCAGGTCCTCGCCCACTCACTCAACCTATCCAGATCCCTCTGCAGGCTTTCCACACCCTCCACACAATTTGCTTTTCCACTCATCTTCGTGTCATCAGCAAATTTTGTCACCCTGCACTCAGCCCCTTCCTCCAGATCATCTATGTAAATGGTAAATAGTTGAAGCCCCAGCACCGATCCCTGGGGCACTCCACTAGTCACCAGCTGCCAATCAGAATAGCACCCATTAATACCTACCCTCTGCTTCCTATTAGACAACCAATCCTCTATCCAGTCTAACACCTTACCCCCGATTCCCTGCACCTTAACCTTCTGCAGCAATCTTTTGTGAGGCATCTTATCAAACGCCTTTTGGAAATCCAAAAATACCACATCCACCAGTTCCCCTCTATCTACTGCACTAGTCACTTCCTCATAGAACTCCAATAAATTCATCAAGCACGACTTCCTCTTAACAAATCCGTGCTGCATTTGCCTTATCAAACAGTTTGTATCCAGGTAACAGGGTAGCAGGGTAAATATGTGGGGTTACGGGAACTGAGCCTATGTGGGATTGTAGTTGGTGCAGACTTGATAGCCAAATGGCCTCCCTTTGCACTGTAAGGATTCCGTAGAATCTATGGATTTTATATAGTCATATTTACACAGAAAGAGTGGAATGCTTCTCCTTACAGAAACCTCCAGGTTAAACCTTTGTTGTAATATTTGCTGGAAAATGCTAAATTGTGAATTTGGGTGTGTTCCTGTTTAATCCTAGTTGCCAATCACATAACTCAGTTGTTCTTGTTGCAACATCCTGCCCTGTGCTGATTCCCCTTTAATGCAGAATACCATAATAACTCAGCCCAAGATCATTTCTGATAAAACTCTTATCAAAACAGTTAAAAATAATTCTTAGTAACAAGAACATGACTTGTTTGAGACTTTCTCTGTATGACTGATGGAAAACCCAAATTGCTCTGCTCCCAATTCATAGCATCATTGCACATACAGCACTGAGGCCATTTGGCCCATTGCATTATTGCTGACCTCTGGAAAGAGTGATCCAATGAATCCCACTCTCCAGCCCTTTGCTGCAAATCCTGCAAGGTTTCCTTTCAAATATTTTCCCAATTCTCTTTTGAAAGTTCCTGTCGAATCTCTTGCCTTTCAAACTGCAGGCAAGAAGCAGATGTTAGGAACTCAAGCATTGTGGGATGGTAGTGAGGTTGTTAAGGTGGTGCTGGAGAGTGTTGGAAGGGAAATGCGATGTCTTTCTGCCTCTATGACAGAAGCAGGAAGGACAACACGTGGCCACCCACTGCCCACAGCCAAATGGCCAATTCTTTTGCTGAACTGGACAAATAATGGCCATTTTACAATGAAGCCAGGATTTTCCTGCCATTAGTAAGTGCCCCCACTGTGTGGAGATTGCAAGGTGTGGAGAATGGCCAGTCTGTGTGTTCCTGTGGGAAGGAATCTTCTTGGTCCCTGTGATGATGCATAGACTCCATTGGAACCACCAAAAATATTAATAAGTATATTAAAATTAATTAATAAGAGAAAACTGTACAAAGACCAGCAGGCCATCCATTGTTCCCTGCACATCTCCTGCCCAAGAGAGAGTACCATCCCAGAGGTGATACCCTTCTCTGACTCCTAGCTGAGCTCTCTGAGCCAGGTGACCCTTATTTTACCCTTAAAAGGTCAACCAAGTTGGACCAAAGGGCCTGTTTCCATGCTGTAAATCTCTAAGACTCTAATCACCACAAACCACCAAGGCTGCCATCCTAGCCATACTGGCAGTGCAGCTGGAGGGTTCACCCTTCAATGCCAACTCCTGTCTGCCAAGGTGTGGCACCCCCTCTGCCATGCCCATCTCAATGGGTGCGCTTGTCAAAGCTGCTGAGTTATTGGCCCTCTAATTGGGCCAGCAGTTTGGAGGGTGGACCACCATCAGATGCCAGGGGCCAGACTCTCCTTCTGATACCGACTGGGATTTCCTGATTGGAAGCAAAATTCAGTCCAGAATTCCCTTATGAAGCTCCTGGTTCTTTTGCCGCTGGCATAAATCAGATTTCCTCCGGTTAGTGACAGCTTCTCCTTATCCAGTGCATAGCTGGAATTCTGCCGTTTCCCTCTCCCTCAGTGCTTTTCCACCCCCTCCAACCTGGTTGGTACAGCGCTATTGTAAACCTCCACCCAGTTTTTTTTGGGTGAATAATATCCCAGTGGGCAGGAGGGACTGTAAACTCCTGGGCCAGCTTCCGACTTCTGAAATCAGCACCTAAACAAACAAGGATGATCTGCTGCTGTCCACACTGCTGTGAAAGGTACTTTATAAATGCAGAACTTTCTTTCAAAAGCTTTAATGAAAACACTGACAGAGAAACAGCAAAGTTACTGCTGCTTCCATCCTAAAGACATTTCAAGAAAGTGATACATTTGTACGTTTGTGAAAGGAAAACTATCAGATCACAATCATCATTCCATTCAGAGAGAGAAATGCAGCTTTATCCTGACAGACATCTCTCCCCGTCAGTAACTCGAGTACATGGTGAATGCTGTCAGATTACTTCAGTGTGATTACTCGACATACTTCAGGACTTTGTTCTGCATCCCCCGCACAAACCTCACAAATGTCTGCCTGAATCTGCTGGTGATCAGATAAGCATTTAACTCAAAATGCTATCTTGGTGCATACACCTGCACATGTCTCTTCCAGTCTGTGGTTCATTTGTGGGGGAGTCAAGGAAAGATTTGAACTCTTTGAAAATTTAAAATTTATTTAGCGTCATAAGCAAGGCTTACATTAACACTGCAATTAAGTTATTGTGAAAATCCCCTTGTTGCCACACTCCAGCACCCATTCGGGTACACTGAGGGAGAATTTAGCTTGGCCAATGCAGCTAACCAACGTGTCATCTGAATTATGGGAGGAAACCGGAGCACCTGGAGGAAACCCATGCAGACATGGGGAAAATGTGCAAACTCCACACATGCAGTAACCCAGGTCCTGGCGTTGTGAGATAGCAGTGCTCACCACTATGCCACTGTGCCACATCAAATGCCAGGCACAAGGCAGAGTAGTCCCAGGACAGCTTGGTGGACAGGTGACCCCTCCCTGATGTGTCTTCACCATACCAACTTGTCTTGTTCTAGAATTTTTAAAAGCTTCACCAAAAAAAACCTGTCAATTTCAGTTCTGAAGCTTCTAAGATTCCGCTCTCGACAGTATTCTGTAGACTCACAGTGCCCTCTGTCTCCTGTCAGCATAGGACCTGCTTCTGCTCCTAGTTCTTATGTTCTTTATCACCTCTCAAGAGTCTGGGTCCAATGAGATTCTGCTCCCTCATTCTCGCTTTTTCTTCATGCATTATTTATTTGCCTGAATAACTTGTCAGAGCACACTGAGATGGAGGCCAGTGAGATAAACCCTTCAGCAATGTGTCCAACTATGACTGGGAATCCTAGCTGGGATTTAGACACTGCTCAAGGCCGCAGAGAAACCTGCAGAGTCCAGGGCAATCGATACAACATTCATTTTGATGTATTTCAAACACAGTGGAGAAAGTCTTTGGTCTTTTTTTGTTCCAAGTACTGAAGTGTATTTGCGGTGCCTCTGATAACTCAGGGAGATCAGGATTGGAACAAATTGATGAGTTAACCAGACAGTTAACCCCTCTCACTCTGCTTCTCTTCATTCAGCTTCCATTCTGCAAACCTTCCTCGGTCTGGGCATCGTGTGTCAGGTGAGTAATGAGTTTTTTTTGATGTTTAAACAGTGATAGAGATAAGATAGCGACTAGAGAAAGTGGAGGCCATGGAGGGATTGTCTATGGAGTCTCTGTGGATGGAAGTTCAGAACAGGAAAGAGTCAATAACTTTACTGGGTGTTTTCTATAGGCTGCCCAATAGGAACAGGGAGGTTAAGGAGCAGATAGGGAAACAGATCCTGGAGAGATTTAGTAATAACAGAGTTGTCATGATGGGAGACTTTAATTTCCCAAACGTTGATTGGAATATCCCTAGGGTAAGGGGTTTGGATGGAGAGGAGTTTGTTAGGTGTGTTCAGGAGAGTTCCCGGATACAGTATGTGGATAAGCCTAGAAGTGGAGAGGCTGTACTCGATCTGGTATTGGCTAATGAACCAGGACAGGTGTTGGATCTCTCGGTAGGAGAACATCTTGAGGATAGTGATCATAACTCTATCTCCTTTACACTAGCATTGGAGAGGGATAGGATCAAGCAAGTTAGGAAAGTGTTTATCTGGAGTAAGAGGAACTATGAAGCCATCAGGCAGGAAATTAGAGACATAAAGTGAAAGGAGGTTTTCTCAGGGCAACGTACAGAAGTAATATTGCAGATTTTCAAGGAATGTTGGTCTGGAGTTCTGCACGACAACGTTCCGATGAGACAGGGAAGTTTTGATAGGATACAGGAACCGTGATGCACAAGAGTTGTAATGAATCTAGTCAAAAAGAAAAGAAAAGCATACAAAAGATTCAGAGTGTTAAGTAATGTTAGGGATCTAGAGGAGTATGCAACTTGTGGGAAAGAACTTAAAAAGGAAATCAGGAGAGCCAGAAGAGGTCATGAGAAGGCCTTGGCAGATAAGATTAAGGAAAACCTTAAGGCATTCTACAAGTATGTGAAGAGCAAAAGGATGAGATGTGAAGGAATAGGACTGATAAAACGTGACGGTGGGAAATTTTGTACAGAACCGGTAGAAATAGCAGAGGTGCTCAATGAATACTTTACTTCAATATTCACCGTGGAAAAGGATCTTGGTGGTTGTAGTGCAGACTCACGGTTGACTGAAAAGCTTGAGTATGTAGACATTAAGAAAAAGCATGCATTGGAGCTTTTGAAAAGCATCAAGATAGATAAGTCACTGGGACTGGATGGGATGTACCCCAGGTTACTGTGGGAGGTGAAGGAAGAGATTGTAGAGCCTCTGGCGATGATTTTTGTGTCGTCGATGGAGACGGGAGAGGTTCCAGAGGATTGCGGATGTGGTTCCTCAATTCAAGAAAGGGAGTAGGGATAGCCCAGAAAATTATCGACCGGTGAATCTAACTTCAGTAATTGGTAAGTTGATGGAGAAGATCCTGAGAGACAGGATTTATGAACATTTGGAGAAGTATATTATAATCAAAAATAGTCAGCATGGCTTTGTCAAAGGCAGATCGTGCCTTACTAGCCTGGTTGAGCGTTTTGAAGATGTGACTAAACACATTGACGCAGGAAGAGTGATAGATTTGGTTAATATGGACTTCAGCAAGGCGTTCGATAAGGTCCCCCATGCAAGGCTTACTGAGAAAGTGAGAGGGCATGAGGTCCAAGGGGACATTGTTTTGTGGTTCCAAAACTGGCTTGCCCACAGAAGGCAAAGAATGGTTGTAGATGGGCCTTTTTCTGCATGGAGGTCGGTCACCAGACAGTGCCCCAGGGATCTGTCTGGAATTCTTGCTGTTTGTGATTTTTATAAATGACCTGGATGAGGAAGTGGAGGGATGGGTTGGTAAGTTTGCTGATGACACAAAGGTTGGTGGTGTTGTGGATAGTTTGGAGAGATGTCAGAAGTTGGAATGAGACATAGATAGGATGTAAAACTAGGCGGAGAAGGGGCAGATGGATTTCAACCCGGATAATTGTGTGGTGGTACATTTTGGCAGGTCAAATGGAATGAAGGAATATAATATTAAGGTAAGACTCTTAGCAGTGTGGAAGATCAGAAGGATCTTGAGTCTGGGCTCATGAGACTCTGAAGTCAGCTTTGCAGGCAGAGGATGTGGTTAAGAGGGCGTATGGTGTACTGGCCTTCATCAGTTGAGGAATTGAGTTTAGGAGTTGGGAGATAATGCTGCAGCTTTATTGAACCCTGGTCAGACCCCACTTGGAGTACTGTGCTCAATTCTGGTCACCTCATTATAGGAAGAATGTGAAAGCCATTGAAACAGTACAAAGGAGATTTACAAGGATGTTGCCTGGATTGGGTGGCATGCCTTATGAAGATAGGTTATGAGACCTCGGTCTTTTCTCCTTGGAGAGACGAAGGATGAAGGTGACCTGATAGAAGTGTATAAGATGTTGAGAGATATTGATCAAATGGATTCTCAGAGGCTTTTTCCCAGGGCTGAAATGTCTGCCACAAGAGGCCACAGGTTTAGGGTGCTGGGGAGTGGGTACAGAGGAGATGTCAGGGGAAAGATTGGGATTGTGCACGGCAGAGGCACTGGCATCTTGCCTGGGAATATTGGATGAGGATTTGCGATAGATGGAGGTACGCATCATTGGGAGGGAGGAGGGCAGAGGGATTGATTTGAGTGAGGCAGCAGCAATGGGCAGAGTGCACTGGTGGTGACACTACCCCGGAGGGGGGTCAGTCTCAATAGATCAGAAGATCTTCCTATGACGGGAGTTGTGGAGGATGGGGGGGAGGGGGGGGGAATGTGGCAATCACACTGGGACAATTTCAACTACGTGAACTCGGTTTTTCTCTGTGGTCTGTGGTTTAAATTGAAAAGTGAGGCAGGAAGAGATGCTGACATTCTAGAACGAGAGACATCTTCACAAAGCAGACTGCAACTCAGAGACTGGGGAGCAGTGTGAGAGGGAGGATTGAAGGAGGGTGGATAGAGGCAGGACTGGTGAGGGGGAGCATCATTAACCTTCCCAAAAGAAAATCAGCTCCAAATATCATTTTTCAAAAAAAATCCCAAAATACTGCAGATGCTGAAATCTGAAACAAACACAGAAGATCCTGGAAAATCTCAGATTTTCAGAATAAGGTCTATTCAGAGGGAAAACAGAGTTAATGTTTTGTGTCATTTGTCAGAACTAAAGGAAGGGAGAAGGTGTTGGAGGTGTGAGAGATCGCAACAAGCAGCAACTGGAACAAAACACAGAGCACCATATGTTGGGGGAGGGTGGGTGTTTAAGACAGGAGTGAAAGGTCACAGTTTAAAGTTATTGATTCCCAAATGCACTGTAAGGTGATACCCCCAGCCCCATTGGTGGGGAAAAGCAGTGGGCATGGGCAATGCCAAGGGCCTGGGCATATAGCGTTTGATGGGTTGGGCTTGATGGGGGCAGGGCCTAGGGGGCAATTGGTGGGGGTGAGGGGATCACACTGCCTCTCTGCAGTCGGAATCCTCGGGGGAGGAGGGAGGCCAGCGATTGGGGCAGGCTGGGGGGGGGGTCTCTGCTGGGTAAGCTGGGGATGGCTGCTGAGGGGAGGAGGAGGGTTTGCCAGGAGTCACTATCAAGGAGGAGGATTCGGGGAAGGGGCGGACTCAGGCTGGGTCAGAAGGAGGGGTTGGGGTTGGACCTGGGAATGGTCGGGAAGACAGCAATCAGGCAATAGGGGGTGCGGAGAAACAGCAATGCAGGAGTCGCGGGGCTTGTTGGCACTGCTCAGGAGGTCGACAGACACGGGTCACTGCCCACGTGCCAATCTCGGCACTGACAGTTCAGAGTGTGCGCAGTGCTCCATTCAGCATGCGGTTTCATTCTCTCCAGCCCTGACCCCTCAAATTTAATGACATTTGGTCTGGTTGCGTCTGCAGTGCCCAGAGTGTGGGAAACTCGTTTCTGAACTCACTCTGCATTCTTCAGATTTCACACAAATTCAACACAGCTTCTTTTTGGAGAATTCTGCCCACTGACTCTCACTGGGATACAGTTTCACACACACTGACTCTCACTGAGGTACAGTTCCACACACACTGACTCTCACTGGGGTACAGTTCCACACACACTGACTCTCACTGGGATACAGTTCCACACACACTGACTCTCACTGGGATACAGTTCCACACACACTGACTCTCACTGGGCTACAGTTCCACACACACTGACTCTCACTGGGATACAGTTCCACACACACTGACTCTCACTGGGATACAGTTCCACACACACTGACTCTCATTGGGATACAGTACCACACAGACTGAGTCTCACTGGATACAGTTCTACACACTCTGACTCTCACTGGGATACAGTTCCACACACACTGACTCTCACTGTGATACAGTTCCACACACACTGACTCTCACTGGGATACAGTTCCACACACACTGACTCTCACTGAGATACAGTTCCACACACACCGACTCTCACTGGGATACAGTCCCACACGCACTGACTCTCACTGAGGTACAGTTCCACACACACTGACTCTCACTGGGATACAGTCCCACACACACTGACTCTCACTGGGATACAGTCCCACATGCACTGACTCTCACTGGGATACAGTTCCACACACAATGACTCTCACTGAGGTACAGTTCCACACACACTGACTCTCACTGAGGTACAGTTCCACACACACTGACTCTCACTGAGGTACAGTTCCACACACACTGACTCTCACTGTAGTTCCACACACACTGACTCTCACTGGGGTACAGCTCCACACACACTGACTCTCACTGAAGTACAGTTCCACCCACACTGACTCTCACTGAGGTACAGCTCCACACACACTGACTTTCACTGGGATATAGTTCCACACACACTGACTCTCACTGAGGTACAGTTCCACACACACTGACTCTCACTGAGGTACAGTTCCACACACACTGACTCTCACTGGGGTACAGCTCCACACACACTGACTTTCACTGGGATATAGTTCCACACACACTGATTCTCACTGAGGTACAGCTCCACACACACTGACTTTCACTGGGATATAGTTCCACACACACTGACTCTCACTGAGGTACAGTCCCACACACACTGACTCTCACTGGGATACAGTCCACACTCATTGACTCTCACTGGGATCCAGTTCCACACACACTGACTCTCACTGGGATACAGTCCCACACACACTGACTCTCACTGGTCTGTAGGTCTATGGGAAGTTGATGAAGGTTTTGATGTTGGGTCTGATGGGTGGATTTTGGCTGTCTCTCTATTACTGTCTCATTGAGAGTGAGGGTTGTGCTTTCTGTGCATGTTGATTAATCTGATGTATGAATATTTTGAACAGCCTGTATTTTCTCTTCCAGCTGAGTTGGTGTACCGAGGAGCCAATGTTAGGGGTGACTGTCCCCTTCAGCACTACCTCTGATTACGAGTATTCGTCCGAGGAGGTGGACTACACTGATTTTGTAGAGCAGTGTCAAAAGGAGGATGTTAGATCTTTCCGCCAATCCTTTCTCCCTCCCGTGTATGCAATCATCACTGTGCTGGGCCTCCTGGGAAATAGCCTGGTTGTCATTACCTACATCTACTTTAAGCGGCTGAGGACAATGACTGATGTTTACCTGCTGAACCTGGCTTTAGCTGACCTCCTGTTCCTCTTCACCCTGCCTTTCTGGGCGGTGAGTGTGGTCAAGCAGTGGATCTTTGGCCAGGTGATGTGTAAGGCTGTCTATGTGTTATACAGGCTCAGTTTCTTCAGTGGGATGCTCTTGCTGATGTGTATCAGCATTGACAGATACTTCTCCATCGTGCGTGCTGCCTCAGCGCACAGGCACCGCTCCAAGGCAGTTTACTGCAGTAAGATCGTGTCGGTGTGTGTCTGGCTCTTCTCTCTGCTCCTGTCCGTGCCTGAGTTCCTCTACAGTGACCAGAAGCCCAATGGCAGTGGGATGCTGTGTAAAATGAACTTGGACAACACCACGATTGTGTTCACCGCAGGCACACAGTTAGCGGTGGGATTCTTTATCCCTCTGTTGGTGATGCTTTTCTGCTATTGTGTGATCATCAAAACCCTACTGCTGGCCAGGAATTTTGAGAAGAACAAAGCCATCAAGGTGATTATTGCAGTTGTGCTGGTCTTTCTCTTGTTCCAATTGCCCTATAACAGTGTTATGCTGTTAGACACCATCAATGATGTGAACGCCACTGTCACCAACTGCGACTTCAGTAAACGGATGAATGTTGCCATCGATGTGACCAAGAGCTTGGCCTATGTGAGGTGCTGCCTCAACCCTTTCTTGTACGCTTTCATTGGGGTGAAGTTCCGCCATGACTTGCTGAAACTGATGAAGGAATTGGGTTGTATGAGCAGTGAGAAGCTATTGAAATACACCAGTGTTAAAGTTTGGAACAGCAAGAGGGGCTCTATTGCTACTGACACTGACAGCACCACCACCTTCTCACCCTGATGGGTCACCACCAACTCACTCCAGCCTCTCCTCGCCTGGACAGTCACACAGACTGGGACAAAATCTTTCCAAAACAGGGAGAGCTTTCCCTGAAATGTGAACATATCCTGGAAGCAACCCAACTTTAGCTTCCTCTCTCATTGAGACCGTGATACCCCCAGCGCCATGTCCACAAATCACTGCTGCACTCACTGACCCACCACTTTCTATTCAGATCTTCCTGAATACGCTGGAGGATTCATCACTCTCACTGACTCCAGATTGTCAGCTTTCACAGGCTGGCTGTGGGATTAACAGACTTGGCAACTTGTTGGGGTTCCACACTCCACCTATTTCCTGTTTCAGGCAGTGGATCTCTTTCTCACTGCCTCGCCTAATAATCCATATCCACATCCTGGGCACAAATCTAGCCCCATATCCTTACCAAACGATAATATGCTTCATCAAATATTTCCCAACACACTTTGTCAAATATATTTTGTGTCTTCCTTGTTCCATATAGCTGCTGTATTGTGTGAGCAATCATAAAAAACATCCCGTCCCCTCAAGCTGCACCATTCAGTGTGATTCAGTGATATTGACACATTCTTATCAGGTCTCAATTGTGAGTGAGTGCTTAAACTCACTCAGTGTGTGTGGGGCCTGTACCCCAGTGAGAGCAAGTGTGTGCGGAACGTATTCAAGGGCTATCTCTCTCTGAGATCATTGCCTACCTCTCTCTGTGTTCTCTGCACACGATTTCTGCCTATCTCTCTCCATAATCTCTGTCTGCAATCTCCGCCTATTTTCTCTGCAATCTCTGCTCATCTCTCTCTCCGCCATTTCTTGAGCATTCGTTGGCAGTCTTCAGCATCTTGGGGCTCTATGCTCTGGAGACACCTCCCACCAAGCTTCTCCACCTTTCTACCTCACTCTCCACCTTTAAGATACTCTCAAAACCTACCTCTTTAACCATCTTCTGCTTATCACTCTGAGTATCACCAAATGTGGCTTCGTGTGGGATATTATTTTATTGTGCTGCTGTAATGTGCCTTGTGTAGGTTTAGTGTATTCTTGCCCTTTGTAAATGCAAATTTTTCTTTAACTGTTATAATTTGTAGAAATTGTAGTTGTAATCGCCCATCTGTGATAAAGATGCTTGTGTTTGGCTCCTTCTCCATGAATGTAGAACAGTTTAGCATCGTGCGACTGATACCGTTTCTGTTGGATTTTTCAGTAGAGTTAAGCAAATATATTATTTAGTTTCTGAGCCTATAGTATCCTGATTGTATTGGGAAAAGATTTGGAGACAATAAATATTATAAAAATCAATTTCATCTTTATTGTAAAGAATTGCTTTTACTGGAATAAAAGATTATCTTTCCTGCTGCAGCCTCTGACATTTTCTCATTTGTCAATTTATTTTAAGATGTTGGTAACATGGTGAGTTCCTAATGACCCAGCCCCAGGCCTCAGAATCTAACTCTAACTCCAACTCCACAGGGGACAGCGATGTTGCTGGGGCTCTGGAGTCCTGTGCAGGCTGGGATTCTCTGGCCACCCAACGCCCAAGACAGGAAATTCCCATTCCAGCTCCAAGGATCAATAAACGGTCCATCAAATATTCCCTCTCACTGCTGGCGAGACAGGAAATTTTAGGCCATACATTCAAACTCTCTATTTCCCTCCAACAAAACTCCCGCCGTCCCTCCAACAACACTCCCTCCAACAACACTCCCTCAAAATAAGATTGATTCACCTCTCGGCTTTGTCACATCATTAACAGGGGTACACTGACTAGGGTACACTGACAAGGATTCCCTGAGAGCGGTACAGTCACAGGATACAGTCATTGGGCTACACATAAAGGTGTACCTTTGCAAATTTATATTCTAACATGTAACATCGTACATGAGAGAACAAAATGTTTTTCTGGTGTTCACATTAATAGTTTTTTTCTTTCTAGGGATGTGAGTATCATGGGTACGTGTAGCCTTTTCTCCTGCCCTGAGAAGGAGCTGGTGGGACTGCCTTGAACTATTACATTCTCGTAATGGTGAGGCATGTCCCCCACACCAGCCCCCACCCCCACCCCGGGGCAGGGGGTGGGGATGGTTAAATATGTACCATTAACTGGCGGTAAGGATTTAAGAATATAAAATTCTGACGAATGTTTTTCAGTTTGTTGCAGTGAACAGGATTTCTATCTAAGTTAGAAATCTCCCCTTGGGCTCCGGTTTGTGAACAGATCTCAGCAGTGACCTGTCACTTGCTCATGTTCCTACAGAGAACTCAACTCAGAAATCTATCCCAACAAAACAAGAAGTGCGGGAGGGTTGGTTGGCGTTGGACTTTTAGCAATAAGACAGCAGATGGAAAGAATGAAATGATTCCTGTTCCACGCCCAGCCAGAATTTCCTGTCAATTCAAAACAAAACTGGGAACTTTTCTCACCTCTTCCCTCAACAAACATCAACTTCACCCTCACAGGGGTCAGGTTTGCAGGAAATGGGGCAATTTGTTACATTGCTGAATTAGTACGTTCCTCCAATCAAAACCATTAGCCAAAGGGTTGGGAATAAAAGACATTGAGCATTCATCCAATGAGAATGCAGCTGGTATGGAGGACACCCGGTATCAATCAAAGCCAAAAACCTGTTCCTACAAAACCAGTTCCCGTTTCCCAAGGTGTGAGGAAGAGGAGTTTTCACTGAGGGTGTGTTACTGGTTGGTGTGTGAGACTCACTCTGTCCTACCTCACTGTCACTACATTAACGTGGCTGATGT
This sequence comes from Sphyrna mokarran, assembly GCA_024679065.1. NCBI lineage: Eukaryota > Metazoa > Chordata > Chondrichthyes > Carcharhiniformes > Carcharhinidae > Sphyrna > Sphyrna mokarran. Next base: position 2,463,002 of record JAGIQG010000027.1, on the reverse strand, counting down.
ATGGTGCAGTCGATCAGATTTGAAGCGAGAATGTTCTCAACGCGAGGCTGTGGTTTGTGATGAGCGACACAAGCAGCAGTTGGAGCAAAGTCTTTGTCACCCTGTCGAAGTAGAGAGGGAGAAGCAGATTGTTAAAGAGCACAGCAGGAACTCCAATGTATTTTATATAGTTAGCCTGGACCCTAATGTTTACACTTGGCATTAGGGTGAGTGTAAGGGGTTTCCTCCAGGTATGATTCCAGTGACCCATTACAGAGCTTTATCAAAACAAACATTATTTAAGAACACAGTTAAAATATAACAAAAATAATTAGCATAGCTTTTACCAATTAACTATTTAAACAGACTATAATTCTTAACAGCTAGCTATCTCGATTGTTCCAATGTAGTAGGCTCCCTCATAGATGTGTACCCCTTCTTTAGAATTAGCACAGAAACCAAAGATGTTTACTTGGATGCTAGATTTCTAACCTTTCGACATTTCTGGAGAATGATCCAGAAAAACTCCCACCTTCGAATTTTTGTGCAGTAACTTCCAGAGAAAGCTCCACCTCCAAACAATAAAATCTCAGGAGAAAGACTTATTTATTGGCAGCTTCCAATTTCCACTTCAGACACAGCAAGAAATATAGAGAAAAAAAAACCTCTGTCCAAAAATCCCAAAAACAGAAAGCCCTGAATTCTCTGTGAAAGCCGAGCTTTACCCAGTCATATGACCCAACTTGTCAATCAACCTATTCGAGCCCTACTGTGCAATCCCGTGGGAAATAACACAACTTTATATTAAGTCTATTTTTAGTGTCATAGGTCAGCTTACATTAACACTGCCATGAACTTACTGTGAAAATCCACTAGTCATCTCACTCCAGTGCCTATTTGAATACACTGAGGGAGAATTTAACATGGTCAATACATGTAATCAGCACATCTTTGAGATTGTGTGAGAAAACCGGAGTACACGGAGGAAACTCACGCAGACAAGGGGAGAAGATGCAGACTCCACACAGATAGTGATTCAAGGGCAGGGATCTGTGAGGCAGCAGTGCTAACCCACTGTGCCACTGCACCACCCACTGCGCACTAGTTCAGATTAATACAAACGTTGCATCAAAAAATTAAGATCGATTATGTTGCTGCAGTAACAATCCAGCGAGTACTGCTGGATCCAGATAGAACGGCTTCGATAAAATGGAAGGGATGGGTAAACACATTCAGCACAGAAACATAATACAACTCTTAAAGTCACAGTTTTGTCCCAGGAGTACAAACCAACAGGATTAAAGATAGAAATCCATCAGCACTGCTATTAAATCATCTCTGCAAATCTTTCACTTTTTTAATATAGAAAAATCATCTTATAAACACATTGCTAAATAAAACTAAATTAGCTGCCAAACCCAATCTCAAGACAGGTGTCACCGTGGTCAATGTGCATCCCTCTTACCTTAGAGCCAAGCAATCGTGTGTTCAAATCCTGCTGCAGATACAAGCAAAAATTCCAGAATCACACATCCTGTGCAACACTGAGGGAGTGCCGCACTGTCAGAGGGTCAGTGCTGAGGGAGTGCCGCACTGTCAGAAGGTCAGTGCTGAGGGAGTGCCGCACTGACAGAGGGTCAGTGCTGAGGGAGTGCCGCACTGACAGAGGGTCAGTGCTGAGGGAGTGCCGCACTGTCAGAGGGTCACTGCTGAGGGAGTGCCGCACTGTCAGAGGGTCAGTGCTGAGGGAGTGCCGCACTGTCAGAGGGTCAGTGCTGAGGGAGTGCGCACTGTCAGAGGGTCAGTGCTGAGGGAGTGCCGCACTGTCAGAGGGTCAGTGCTGAGGGAGTGCCGCACTGTCAGAGGGTCAGTGCTGAGGGAGTGCCGCACTGTCAGAGGGTCAGTGCTGAGGGAGTGCCGCACTGTCAGAGGGTCAGTGCTGAGGGAGTGCCGCACTGTCAGAGGGTCAGTGCTGAGGGAGTGCCGCACTGTCAGAGGGTCAGTGCGAGGGAGTGCCGCACTGTCAGAGGGTCAGTGCGAGGGAGTGCCGCACTGTCAGAGGGTCAGTGCCGAGGGAGTGCCGCACTGTCAGAGGGTCAGTGCTGAGGGAGTGCCGCACTGTCAGAGGGTCAGTGCCGAGGGAGTGCCGCACTGTCAGAGGGTCAGTGCTGAGGGAGTGCCGCACTGTCAGGGGTCAGCTGAGGGAGGCCGCCACTGTCAGAGGGTCAGTGCTGAGGGAGTGCCGCACTGTCAGAGGGTCAGTGCTGAGGGAAGTGTGCCGCACTGTCAGAGGGTCAGTGCTGAGGGAGTGCCGCACTGTCAGAGGGTCAGTGCTGAGTGAGTGCCGCACTGTCAGAGGGTCAGTGCTGAGGGAGTGCCGCACTGTCAGAGGGTCAGTGCTGAGGAGTGCCGCACTATCAGAGGGTCAGTGCTAAGGGAGTGCCGCACTGTCAGAGGGTCAGTGCTAAGGGAGTGCCGCACTGTCAGAGGGTCAGTGCTAAGGGAGTGCTGCCACAGGGAATGGGCCCAGAGTGAGTGATACTGGGAATGGGTCCGGAGTGAGTGACACAAACCCCAAGAGGCCAATAGTGGACTCAATGAGAAGCTAATGAACCAGAACAGCCGACAGAGGGATCCGCAGTGCAGCAACCGAAGAGGAATGAATCCAATTGGACTCCTCCGGAAGGCCGCTGCCCCCGACTGGACATGTATGCCCAAGCCATCAGGAGGTGTGTGAACACCAGATTTATCAACCGCACTTACAAGACAGTCCCGAACATCACCTAAGCACAAAGCAACACCATCCGTGCTCTCAAGACCAACCGCAACATTGTCATCAAACCAGCAGACAAAGGAGGCGCCACCGTCATACTGAACAGAACGGATTACTGTGAAGAAGTGTACCGACAACTAAACAATGAGAAACACTACAGACAGTTACCAGCAGATCCAACCAAAGAACACACTCGTCAACTCAACACTCTGATCAAAACCTTTGATCCGGACCTTCAGAACACCCTCCGGGCTCTCATTCCACATACTCCCCGCATTGGAGATCTCTACTGCCTCCCAAAGATACACAAGGCAAACATACCCGGCCGTCCCATCGTATCTGGCAATGGGACCCTGTGTGAGAACCTCTCCGGCTATATCGAGGGCATCCTGAAACCCATCGTACAAAGAACCCCCAGTTTTTGTCTTGACACTATGGACTTCCTACAGAAACTCAGCACACATGGAGCAGTTGAAACAGGGACACTCCTTGTCACAATGGATGTCTCGGCGCTCTACACCAACATCCCCCACGACGATGGTATTGCTGCAACTGCCTCAGTACTCAATGCCAACAACTGCCAGTTTCCGGATGCAATTTTACAACTCATCCGCTTCATCTTGGACCACAATGTCTTCACCTTCAACAATCAGCTTTTCATCCAGACACACGGAACAGCCATGGGGACCAAATTCGCACCTCAGTATGCCAACATCTTCATGCACAGGTTCGAACAAGACTTCTTCACCACACAAGATCTCCAACCAAGGTTATATACTAGATACATTGATGACATCTTTTTCCTTTGGACTCATGGTGAACAATCATTGAAACAACTGTATGATGATATCAACAAGTTCCATCCCACCATCAGACTCACCATGGACTATTCTCCAGAATCAGTTGCATTCTTGGACACACGCATCTCCATCAAGGACGGTCACCTCAGCACCTCACTGTACCGCAAACCGACAGACAACCTCACAATGCTCCACTTCTCCAGCTTCCACCCTAGACACGTTAAAGAAGCCATTCCCTATGGACAAGCCCTCCGTATACACAGAATTTGCTCAGATGAGGAGGATCGTGACAGACACCTCCAGACACTGAAGGATGCACTCGTGAGAACAGGATATGGCGCTCGACTCATCGATCGACAGTTCCAACGTGCCACAACGATAAACCGCACTGATCTCCTCAGAAGACGAACACGGGACACGGTGGACAGAGTACCCTTTGTTGTCCAGTACTTCCCCGGAGCGGAGAAGCTACGACATCTTCTCCGGAGTCTTCAACATATCATTGATGACGATGAACATCTCGCTAGGGCCATCCCCACCCCCCCACTTCTTGCTTTCAGACAACCGCACAACCTCAAACAGATCATTGTTCGCAGCAAACTACCCAACCTTCAGGAGAACAGTGACCACAATACCACACAACCCTGCCACAGCAACCTCTGCAAGACATGCCAGATCATAGACATGGACGACATCATCAAACGTGAGGATACCATTCACCAGGTACACGGTACATACTCTTGCAACTCGGCCAACGTTGTCTACCTAATACGTTGCAAGAAAGGATGTCCCGAAGCATGGTATATTGGGGAGACCATGCAAACACTACGACAGCGGATGAATGAGCATCGCTCAACAATCACCAGGCAAAACAGTTCCCTTCCTGTGGGCGAACACTTCAGCAGTCATGGGCATTCGGCCTCCGACCTGCGGGTAAATGTTCTTCAAGGGGGCTTTCGTGATACACGACAGCGCAGAGTCGCTGAGCAGAGACTGATAGCCAAGCTCCGCACACATGAGGACGGTCTTAACAGGGATCTTGGCTTCATGACACACTATCTGTAACCCCCGTAACTTGCCTGGGTTAGCAAAAAACCTCACTTACTGTGCTGTCTGGAGAAAATACACAACTCTCTAACAATGCTCAGGATCCCCTTCACACACATTGTTAGCCACTTTAACACTTGAATAGCAGGTTAGATGTAAGGATTCGCATTCTAATCAGCAATCTCTGACTGTCTGTGCTGATGTGTGCTATTGCAGACCAGAACACTGCACTTGCCTGATGAAGACACGGGAGTGTTGAAAGCTCGCTTTTTTACTATCAAATAAATCGGTTGGATTAATAATTGGTGTTGCTAAATTCTTACTGAGTTCTTACCACTCCAATCCAACGCCGGCATCTTTACTTCAGGAAGAGATGGACAGAGACAGAGGAAGAAAGCAGCTTCTCGAGGAGAGGCAGGAGTTTGTCAAAATGAGCCTCAAACTATGGCTCCATAGATTGAGGTCTGCACTGGTTTCCATCTACCCTGTAACTCAGAGCATGAGGGACAGGCAGGCAGCTTCAGATTCACCCTGAGTCAACACAGCACAGTAAGGGAACAGATTAGAGGGGGAAAGGATTAAAGTGAGGGCAGGGATTAGAGTGGGGGAAGAATAGGAGTGGCAAAAGAGGGGAGAAGAGAATGAAGGGATGGGAAGGGGAGTGGAGGGAGAGAGGTTACAGAGGATATTTAACTCTCGAAGGGTTCTCTGCCTTCACCCCACGAGCAAATTCCTTGCAGCTGAGATCACCAGATAATGAACAGGAACAGGAGCATGGATAGGGCACAGCCCAGGGTAGAACTGGGATTACAGTCAGGTTTGGGATCAGGTTTGGGGCCTGGTTTAGGGTTAGGATCAGGGTCAGGGTCAGGGTTCGTGTTCCTGTTGCTTTCAGTTGGCTGAATGACTGGACTGGGGCTGAGTTCCTAAACCCCAGTAATCCTCACCTGCTGCTCTCCACATCCTTCTCCTTCTCCTGGATTGGAGAGTTTCCGGAGTTGTGATGTTTCCGGACAATTCTCATGCCAATCCCACTGCCACCGCCACCTACCACATTCTTCCCCCCTCCCCGGCTGGAAGGAAGGAGAATCAAAGAGTGAGGAAGAATGGAAAATGCTGCAGTCTCCTCCCTTGGTCAATGAGCTTTATTGTCTGTGTGATAATACATTCACAAACCAGGATTGCTATCCTCCTGGCCCTGTGTAAAAACAGCCTGTTACCTTCAGGCTGTGAACCCAGCTTTAACACACTGCTCTCCCATAGTCAGATAGTAATGGAAATCAGGAGGTGCTGGAAAACTCAGGAGATCCGGCAGTGTCTATAAACAGAGAAACAGAGTTAATGTTTCAGACTGACAGTTCATGTTAATCTCCAAACGTTAACTCTGTTTCTCTCTCCACAGATACGGACAAACCACTGAGTGTTGGTCAGCTTCCTCGGATTTTATTTCAGATTTCCAGCATCTGCAGTATTTTGAGACCACCCACGTATAAAAAACCATGAACAGGAGGATCAGCTTGTCAATATTACACTGCAATGAGATACTGGGATTAGCAGCAAGGAGGTGGGTCTCTGTCCTTTCAGGGGTGCCTGTCTGCATTGGGCACAGCCCCCCAAATTTATCATCACTCCCCCCCACTCTATGCCTCCCCACCTGACCCCCACACCCCTCACCCTCCCGAAGGTTCCTGATCTCCATCCCCTGCACCCCAAAAAAATCCCAAACTTATCTGATTCTGGGATCCAATCACCTCTTCACCTTCAGTAGGGAGTGAGGGGGAGCGGGTGACGTGCAATTGATCTAACAGGTTGTTCTGGATGAATGAAGACAGAAAATTCTGGCAATGCCCAGTAGCTTTGGCAGTGCCTGTGCAGAGAAGCAGAGTTACTTACCATCATCCTCAACACCAGTGCTCCACAAGGCTGTATTGTCAGCCCCCTGCTATACTCCTTATACACCAATGACTGTGCGGCCAAATTCCCCCTAATGCAATTTTCAAGTTTGCTGATGACACCACCATAGTGGGTCGGATCTCAAACAATGATGAGACAGAGTACAGGAATGAGATCGAGAATCTGGTGAACTGGTGCAACAACAATAATCTCTCCCTCAATGTCAAAACGAAAGGGATTGTCATCGACTTCAGGAAGTGTAGAGGAGAACATGTCCCTACCTACATCAACAGGGTAAGAAGTCTGACAACATCAGGTTTAAATCCAAACGATTTATTTGATAGTAAACTCACAAGCTTTCAACCCTATGGTCTTCATCAGGTGAATGAGGTGTTCTGGTCTCCAACATCATTACATCAACAGGGACAAAGTAGAAAGAATCCACAGCTCCAAGTTTTTAAGTGTCCAGATCACAAACAACCTGTCCTGGTCCCCCCTCATGCCGAAACTATAGTTAAGAAAGCCCACCAAAACGTCTACTTTCTCAGAAGACTAAGGAAATTTGGCATGTCAGCTACAACTCTCGCCAACTTTTACAGATGTACCATAGAAAGCATTCTTTCTGCCCAAGGTCACGAGGAACTACAAAAGGTCATGAATGTAACACAATCCATCACACAAACCAGCCTCCCATCCATTGACTCCATCTCTCAGCAAAGCAGCCAGCATAATTAAGGACCCCACGCACCCTGGACATTCTCTCTCTTCCACCTTCTTCTGTTGGGAAAAAGATACAAAAGTCTGGGATCACCTAATAACTGACTCAAGAACACTTTCTTCCCTGCTGTTTTCAGGCTTTTGAATGGACCTACCTCACATTAAGTTGATCTTTCTCTACACCCTAGCTATTCTGCACTGTCTCCTTTCCTTCTCTATGAACAGTATGCTTTGTCTGTATAGTGCATAAGAAACAATACTTTTCACTGTATGTTAATACATGTGACAATAATAAATCAAATCAGTTCAGTTGGGTCTTCGAGTGATTGGGGGATCAGATAGTCTCCAGCCAATACCATCACAGCTTTGGGAATAAAAAGGAACTTCAATATTCCAAATGTTGAAAACCACCAGGAAAAGCCTTGGGGACAATCTGACATGGATACCATTAGTATCCTATCTCCATTCCTCTCTGCCAGATTAGTCACAACTACTGTTTTCAATGGAGTGATGGGAATGATACAGCATGAACTGATAACAAGAATAATTTGCATTGAAATAGCTTCTTTTTCACAGTAAAACACAATGGTTAGCACTGTTGCCTCACAGCACCAGGGACCTGCGTTCAATTCCAGCTTTGGGTGACTGTCTGTATGGAGCAGGGGAGAGGAGATGGCCCGCTTGGGGAAGAAGCTGAGGCAGTGCAGACTCGATGGGGCGAATGGTTTCTTTCTGCATAGTAGGGATTCTATGATTCTGAAACATCCCAAGGTTCTTTGCTGGAACAATTATCAAACAACAGCTGACACGGGAACCTCCTCTTCTGAAATCAAGGTCATAACCAAAAGCTTAGTCAAAGATTAAAGAACAGTTTACAGTGGGGAAGAGAAATAGAGAGGTTTTAGTGAAGGAATTCCAGTATTTGGGATTTAGCAGCTGAAGGCACAGCTGCCACTGACAGATTAAATTCAGGGATATTCAGTAATTCACCATGAAGATCATTACTATTTCCCTCCATTAGAGAGAGAGAGAGAGATGACAGATTATTTAGTCTGAGGGGAAACTCTTCACATGGGAGAGAGTGGTCAAGGTCCTCAAGGAGCCAGAATTGAAAGATGGTGCAGTTGTTACTCCTGTTCAAACATTAGCTATATAAATATAGAGAATTCAATGTGAAAAGGAACAGGAAAATTCAGCGAAAGCTGCAATGAAGCAAAAAAGGGTCTAACTTCATTTTCATATTTAAAGTTTCTTTTTGTGGTTTAAGGATCTTGGTTTGCTGCTTCCTGTTCTTTCTCTGACTTTCTTATTGAACCTCTGACTTTCGGGTAAACGTTCTCCAAGACAACCTTCACGACACACGACAGCGCAGAGTCGCTGAGCAGAGACTGATAGCCAAGTTCCGCACACATGAGGATGGTCTTAATAGGGATCTTGGGTTCATGACACACTATCTGTAACCCCCGTGACTTGCCTGGGTTAGCAAAAAACCTCACTTACTGTGCTGGAGACAATACACATCTCTTTAACCTGCGTTCAATGCTCTGTCCACACACATTGTTAGCCACCTTAAGACTTGAATAGCAGGTTAGGTGTAAAGATTCGCATTCTAATCAGTAACCTGTAAACTGTCTGTGCTGATATGTGTGCTGTCTGAGGCCAGAACTTTCCATTCATCTGACGAAGAGGGAACCCTTGAAAGCTTGTGAGTTTACTATCAAATAAAATAGTTGAACTTAAACCTGGTGTTGTCAGGCTTGACAACTTGACAATAGTTGAATGTCAGAGGCTGCCTCAGTTTCTTGCATCCCAGTCTGAAAACTAAACAAAACTGTTCCAATTCACAAAACCAGAATCTCCCAAAAATCCAACCAGAAATGTCTGTGAATACATCACAAACTCAGCAAAAAGTAACGGCAGATTAACATTTCAAATCAAAACTTTCATCGTAACAATCCCAATCTAAAGGTCACATCTTTCTTCAAATGGACTCTTCGATCTGAGTGTGGAGTTGTACATGTTGGAAGAATCACATTGGGTGAGCCCTGAATCCACTTTAAGCAGACAGACTGGGTCCTGGAATCAACATCTACAAAGTTCCACAGCTCCTCACAGCTCTCCTCAAACTCAGGACCCGTTCTAATTCTCATTCACGCTACAATCTCAGTGAATATCTTCCCCGCGCTCTCTCCAAGTCTTTAACATCTTCTTGATGGTATCACCCTCATAACCAGACACACCATTTAAACTGTGCACCAGCCAATGACTGTATGGGGTTAACATGATCTCTGTTTGCATTCTTTGTGTCAATTTATTAAATCTACACTTTTTCCTTTCCACTTTTATCCATTTATCCCCTCTCCTGGGAAAATAGAACAAATGGGAAAGATTCAAGGGCCAGGGTGGGTGTTGTTGGGGAGCTGCGGGTAATAGACTTCTTTAAGTTTCTTTCAAGGAAAAGAAGAAAGGAACAGAGTGGATGTGGAGATGTTTGCAATTGTGGGTAAGTCCAGAGTAAGTGACTGACTTACTTCAATAAGTCACTAATAAATCTTTATCTTACTTCTTGACGCAGGGTTGGAGAGAATGTGGAAAGTGCAGCTACAGACAGTGCAGGTGAATAGAATCGATAGGTTTAAGGGGAAGCTGGATAAACGCATGGGGGAGAAGGAGACAGCAAGAGGGGAAGAGGGGGTTCATATGGAGCATAAATACCAGTAATGGGCTGAATGGCCTCTTTCTGCGCTTTAACTTGCATCTTGATAGAAGATTTATGGAGATCTCCACTGCTTTCATTTGTAAAGTTTGCCCATTTAGTTTCTATTTTTTATCTCTGATTCTTTCTCCTTATCTATATCACCTGATTTTTCCATGTTCCATTTCTTCTGACATTTACCTCCCAATCTCCTAACTTGTTCCTGAAGTCACTTTACGCTTCCCAGTTTACTGTTCTCGGGCTACCAGCGCGTTTACCCATCCCTCTGCCCAGACTGTTCCTCAATATGGTCAGGATGATTACTCTCTGAGCTCAGAAACAACATTCTCTCCATCAACTCTAATCTAGAACATTCTCCCTGTCAACTCCAGTCTAGAACATAGAACAATACAGGCCTTTCGGCTTTCAATGTTGAACACAATCTAGAACACAAATATTAACCACCATCCAATCACTTGTGAGCTGTCTATTGCTCTGTCATGGTCACATGGTTACTTGCTCTGCCAATCTTTGTTAATCATACAAAAGAATCTTTAAACTGGCAAAAGGGCAGAATCTGTGTGCCAATGTACACAGCCAGTTTAGAAAACATCTATCTCAAATTCCCCATTCCACAAGGAACGTTGGAGAAAGAGATTCCTCACCAAGGAAGCCTGGCTGAAGAGAGAAGAAGTGAAGGAGGTTGGACTGATGCAATGTTGAGTGTAATACAGTCCCTCTGAGTGTTCTGTTTAGGCTTTAACAAGGTGTGTAATGTGAGGAGGAACCAAGATCGAGGCTGGGGTTAGTTTCTTGTGTGTGAAATTCATGGGGGGATTGAGTTTGCGAAGGACAAACAGCAAAGGTATTTAGGATTCAAGGGTCTGAGTTCCATTTCTCTAGCGCCTTCCAGAGCCACAAGACCCAAAACACTTGCCAGCCAATGAATTTTGTGAGAATTGGGGAAGTTTGACAGCTCAATGTGGGCTAGTGATCCAGATATTGCTGAAGTTATCAGATGTATTTCGCCCTTCTCCCTCTGGAGGTTATGGTCTAGTACTCTTCAGAGTGTTGGAGGGGCAAAAGTGAAGTTCTGAGGGGGTTTTTCAGGCTCACAATTTCATCCCCATCCATCTGCACCCCTCCCCCCAACTACACTCACACTCCACCCCGTGCACCCCGCCTCCCCCTCCAAGGAACACCAGAGGCAAGCAGCCTGAGATTGAGCTTAGCAATGAACTCACCAAATGGTGCCAGGCAATCACGTTGTTTAAGAAAGGCATAACAAGGATGTGGGTGTCGCTTGCTGGGCCAGTATTTATTATCCCTCCCTAATTGCCCCTTGAGAAGGCAGAGTTGAGCTGCCTTTTGAAACACTGCAGTCCATGTGATGTAGGTACACTCATGGTGCTGTTAGGGAGGAAGTTCCAGGATCTTGACTCAGAGACAGTGAAGGAACGGTCAATATATTTCCAGGTCAAGATGGTGAGTGACTCGGAGGGGAACCTCCAGGTGGGGGGGTGTTCCCAGCTATCTGCTACCCCTGTCCTTCTAGACGGTAGAGGTAGTGGGTGTGGAAAGTGCTTACTCACAAGGTTTACTGAGTTCCTGTGGCGACCTTGTAGATGGTTATCTGGGGCTAGGATCTTACCTTCTATATTTTAATAAAAAATATAATTTTCATGGCCAATGTCTAAAGTTTTAAAAATTGCATTTTGACCTTTTAAAATGGTGGAAGTCATGTCTGTCTGACCCTGAATAAAAGTTTCATCATCTCAAAGAATCTGCTCCCTGTTGTCTCTGAAGACATTAACAGCTGCAGAGATCAAATACAAAGATAACTATACAAAGGCCATCTGCATTTCATAAGGCAGGTCTGACCAACCGGAGCAGACTGATCTGCTAGGACAAAGGACCCTGTAACCTTCCTTTCAGACTTAACGGTTGGAACAAAAGCAGCAGCAGAAACAAGGTTCCCAGGCTGGACCCAGCACAATGTTTGGATCAGGATGTCACTATCATCACTAACCAGACTGATATTCCTCCACCCGCCTCTCCCATCCTGTCTGAATTATCCAGCATCAATTTTCAACCTAACAACCCTGTGAAGGAATTCAGACTTTGATTCTCGATTCTGAATATAAGTGAAACAAGAATTCTTTTCTTTGTGGTATTTGCCTTAGAATCTTTCTTTCTCCTCCCCGACCCCTCTTCAGCCCCCTCCCCACATTTTAAGCGTGTGCAAATAAACATTGAGTCCATCCGACCTCTGAGTTTGCAGTGGGGTAATTTATGAAAATAACTGAGAGGTTGGGGAATTCACCATTTCTTATGAAAGAAGGAAGTGAATTAAAAACACTTTTCAGTTAATGGGCCGGTGAGACAGGAGAAATTAAACAGTCTAAATTACTACCCCCCCCTCCCCCAAGCCCATCCCCCCACCCTCCTAACAGTAAGTGGGTGCACAGAGCTGCCACAGTCACTGACGGTGGAGGGAATTAATATTTTCGAGGTGAATGGGGTTCCAATCAAGCAGGGCTGCTTTATCCTGGATGGTGTTGAGTTTCTTAATGTTATTGGAGCCGCACTCATCCAGGCAAGTGGGGAATATTCCACCACATTCCTGACTCCTGCCCTCTCTCTGCTCCCAGCAGATGTAACTTCCAATCTGGAGGTGCCCCAATCTTATCTACAGCTATTGGGAGGCCTTTAGGAAGATAATACACAGCCTGGAGTAGGAGCTGTTGGGGGAGTGAGGAGGTGCATTACTCAGCACAAGATTTCTAACCTCTGACCTACTCTGATAGACAAGGTATTTATATGGCTGGGTGCCAGTTGGGTATGTGACCAATGGTAACCCCCAGCATATTGGAAGTGGGGAATTCAACAATGATTGAATGTCAAGGGGAGATGTTTAAATTCTCCCTTGTTGGAGGTAAGATGGTCAAAAACAGCACATTATGTTGAAATATACCTGCTCTGGGGCATAGGAACAGGAGGCCATTTAGCCCCTCCAACTTGTTTCCCCATTCTGTCAGGCTTTAGCTGATCTGCATCTCAATTCCACTGATAATTTTCCTCAGTAAATACTAATCACTCTCAGTTTGAAATGTTCAATTAGCCTCAGCCTCCAGAGAGAGACGCAGGGGAGAAAGTTCCAGCTTTCTGCTCCCCTGTATGGAAGGGATCATCCCGCAATACCCAGGCACGAAACATTGTTCTGGACTCCCCCATCAAAGGAAATGATTCCTCTCTGTTTATCCAACCCATTTCTTTAATTACATTAAAAATACCTCAGATTAATTGCCCAGTAATCTTTCCTACTCAATGGAATACATGGTGTCTCTGGAATGTTCCGGATGTTCACATTGGAGGATTTTCTATCCGGCTGCAGTGAACGGAGATTTGACTGTGTTCCAAGTTCACTGACCTTGGTGAAGCGGGAGTGTGGGTGACCGGTCAGTAAGATCACGCCCCTATCTTTAGCCGCTTCAGTCTCAGTAATGTTGCTGCATCTACCCCCCAGTCAATAGCTGCTTTCTAAGGGACTGCCAATAGCTGGGGTCTACCTGAGGTTCTAGCAAATCCTTATTCCCTTTGCATTCCACTTCACCTGGTATGGGGTTAGGATACTGTCAGTCAGAATGTTACACACGACCAGAACGCCATCTCATCCCAGGATCATTTCTGGATCCAACCGGAATCGCAGGTTTCTCCATGAGGAGAGGGGAAGAGGAATGAATCACTCTCCATCTGTCCTCCCAGCTGATCCGATCCAAACCCATTCACTCTGGGAACAAGTTCCAGCTTCAGCTTCCTCCAAAGGATTAAAACTCTTGCTGAATCCCCTTCTGGGACCCTTGGTTAGCAGCACCTTCCAAACCCATGATCACTGCTGTGTAGAAGGACAGGGGTAGCAGATGCGTGGGAACCATCACCACCTGGAGGTTCCCTTTCAAGTCACTCGGCATCCTGACTTGGAAATAAATCACCATTCCTTCCCTGTCACTGGGTCAAAATCCTGGAACTCCCTCTCTAACAGCTCTGTGGGCGTACCTACCTCACATGGACTGCAGCAGATTAAGAATGATCACCTTCTCAAGGGGCAGTTAGGGATGGGTAATAAATACTGGCCCAGCCAGTGACACTCACATCCTGTCATATAAAAAACAGAGTTGTTGGGGCAGGTGGTTTGCTCCAGAATAAATATTGGAATCAATTCTGTCAGTTCAAACAATACATCAGCCCAGCCTCTCTCCCACTTAACCACATCAAAGGCAACATATCGACTGCGAGTGTACAGAACGACTGACCCAGTACCTGCACATCTAACCTGAGGCAGGATGTCCAGCTCTGAGCTCCAGCTCTGGGGAGGGCTTTGTGAGGACATGTCACAGCCTGGGGAGGATAGGAGACAGAGAGAGAGGGCGAGTGATGGGAAGAGTGCACGCATTCACACAGAAGGACAGAGATACAGAACCAGACATTCACTCAGTCAGTATCAAACTGCAGGGAGATTCCAAACTGCATCATGAGACAGAGGGAGACCAAACTAGGTCACACAATCTCCCCCAGGGCCGGTGCAGGGGTGGGCACAGGCACAGGGGAAAGGGCCACAGAGAAAGAGAAACCTTTCATCGCCTCAGCCTCAGGGTCACAGCGTGTTACTTCCTGAGGAAGGAATCAAAGACTTTGATAAATGAGGTTGGTCAAATGAGCTCATTCCGGCACAGGATGTTGGAGGTGTAATATCTGTGGGAGGAATCTGTTATTCTGGGTGGGAGTGGTGTTGGCAGATCACAAACCTCTGTGTCGCTGCTACAGAGCCCTCTCAATGATTAACAATAGACAGCCTGGATTGTGTGAGCACACTGAACCTGACAAGACTGGCAACCCCACAATACAGAGAAATGACCAGATGCAGATCTTTAAGATCAATAAAGAGTTTAACTGAGTGTGGACATAAAAAAGGTGTTTCTATTTGTGGAAAAAATCAAAACTAGTGACATGCTCACTAACTAAACCCAATCAGGAGAAATCGAGTGAAAAAGAGACTAGTTGAAACGTAGAGAAATGTTATAGGGAAGGTGGGCACGAGGAGATATTACACTGTCCTGACTCCCTGCTGATATGTAATGATAATGTGGAGATGTCGGCGTTAGACTGGGGTAAACATAGTAAGAAGTCTCACAACACCAGGTTAAATTTCAACAAGTTTATTTGATAGTAATCCCACTTTACTATCAAATAAACTTGTTGGACTTTAATCTGGTGTTGTGAGAAAAACCCATCTGATTCACTAATACCCTTTAGGGAAGGAAATCTGCTGTCCTTATCAGGTCTGGCCTCCATGCGACTCCAGAGCCACAGCAATGTGGTTGATTCTCAGCTGCCTTCCAAAGGGATGGGCAATAAATGCTGGCCCAGTCAGTGATACCCACGTTCTACAAATGTATAGAAATTATTGGGCGTGTTTTAATTTCTCTCTCTCTCTCTCTTTCTCTCTGTCTCTCCACCTCTTTTTCTCTTTCCCTCTCTCCACCCACCCTCTCCATCCCTCTCTCTCTCTCCAACCCCTCTCTCTCTGCCCCTCTCTTGCTTTCTCTGTGGATCTTAATTATTTTTCTCTTGTTATGACCCTTGGTCAGATTCTGGGTTATAAGGTTTTAACAGTAGCTTTCTCACATGGTTTCAACACTCGTTTACAAGCACATTTTTGTAGCTTGTGGCCATGTCATGTTAAAAATCTCTGCTCCAGGGGGCACCTTTTCTCCAAACTTTATCTGTACTAAAACACTGCTTCCTGCAACCCTTTCTTTAAAACATTTAACTCAGCGTAACTGGCGTTAACTCTGCCTGTCCCTGTTTCCATGGTACTTGCTTGCTGTCAGAACCCCCCAAAACCCTCTGCCTCGAAGCAAGATGTTCACTGACTCTCGATCTGACCTGATGATATATTAAAACACCCTTCTTACCAAGCATCCTGCACTTTAAATGTTACAATGTCCATGGACGCAGGGACACCGCGATCAAGGGATCTCATCACACTGTCGGATCCACTTCCCAAGGATGAAATGAGGGGTAAACTCGCTGGTCACAGGGTGAGGAGGGTGAGGAGGGATTTGAAGGGAGAGGGTGTTCCGGAGAATATGAGGTCAGTGAGGCTGCAAGTGTGAAAGAATGTGGATAACAGACACCCAGAGGTTGGAGATATTTGGGAAAGGGATTGGGAGAGTGTTGGATTGAACTTTACTCCAGTTTGCTGACACCATAGAGTAAAGTTTATTTATTAGTCACAAGTAAGGCTTACATTAACACTGCAATGAAGTTACTGTGAAATCCCTCTAAGTCGCCACATTCCAGCACCTGTTTGTTTCTATGCACTTAATCAGTCTGTCTTTCAGACCGTGGGAGGAAACCACAGCACCCGAAGGAAACCCCCACACACACGGGGAGAATGTGCAGACTCCACTCAGACAGTCACCCATGCCAGGAATTGAACCCAGGTCCCTGGCCTTGTGTTGTGTTTTAAAATCTCTGATCCTTTTTCAACCAGTTTGCTTTTCCAATGTTTTACCCCGGTGCCCTTACTTGCAAGGTGGACAAAGGACAAACACAAGTAAAGGTTCAACAAGTTTATTAACAATAACCAATTAATCCTTAAATTACCCACATAAACAAGAGAATACCCCAAAATCAGATATACTACCCGCAGAGATGGTTTGGGTCAAACTGCAGGTTCGATTCTCTGAGTCCCTCTGGTCAATCGTCACAAAGGTGAGTCTCGATGCAGCTTCTTCCTTCTTTCTCTGGTCAGGCTTCTGAATCGAATCTTCCGAGTCTTCCCCCGTCTTCCCAAGTCTTCTGGAGTCTCTCCTTTCGAGCCTGAAAATGAGTTCCTTTATCTCCTGCCTACTTGCCTTTCCAGAAACTTCTCTGGCTTCCGGCTAATGAAGTCATAGGAGGGGGTTCCAATACCCAGTGGGTTTCTTGATGTTTACCTGACAGGACACCAGGGTCCGCCCCCAGGTGTCCACTTCCATGCTGCTGCTTACATGTGACCTGTTATCAGATTAAGCCAATTGCAGGAACTCTCGGTGACTGAAAGTCTGGCCCAGCCTGGGTTTCTAACAATAGGCTGATGTATTTCAATGATCTCCTGCTAAGTCAGGTGTAACGACCTTTGATAAGGGGCTGATAAGTCAGCCACAGACAGGTTTATGATTTGTACGACTGACCTGCCTGAGGTTTGACTGTGTTTGATTTTTAATACATCCAATCCTTTAATTTAGGATATCCAATTTTATCAGCCATAAAACTAGGCCCTGTTTATGTAACAGTTGTGAGGTAGCGGTGCTAACCCATTGTGTCACCGTGCTGCCGGGGAATCAAACCCGGGTCCCTAGTGTTGTGACGTAGCAGTGCTAACCATTGTAGCAATGTGTCATCAGCAGGCAACATCAGGAGAAAGTTCAAGATCCAGTGATGTATCCCACTGCCTGACCTTGTGATTCTCAAAGTGATGGGGACGTGTAAGGCTGTTGTAAAATTGATGATAAGAGAAGAGTAAGTGAGTACACAGCTGTCAGCGTTAGTTAAGCAAACCAGTCGGGCTTTCTTGTTGAGAGGAATAGATAGGGTGGATTCTCGGAGACTATTTCCCAGAGCTGAAATTGTCGCTACGAGAGGACACAGGTTTAAGGTGCAGGGGAGAAGTACAGAGGAGATGTTAGGGTTAAGTTTTTCACTCAGAGGGTGGTGAGTGAATGGAATCGGCTGCCGTCAGCGGTGGTAGAAGCGAACTCGCTGGGGTCTTTTAAGAGACGTCTGGATGAGAACATGGGATGTAATCGGATTGGGAATTACAGATAGTTCTATGGCCTGATAGGTACTGATATGATTGGCACAACTTGTGGGCTGAAGGGCCTGTTTGAGCTGTAGTGTTCCATGTTCTATGTTCTTAAATTAGCTCCTCACCTGAACAGGAAGAAATCATTAAGTAGAACCATGACTGGTCCGTATCTTAACGCTATTCACACAGATTGATTCCATATCTCTTTAATCCCTTAATGCCTCTCACCCCACAACAATCGATTAACCTCAGTCTGGAATCATCCCCAATATCAGGAGATGTGTCTGGGGAGACGGTGTGTGCGTGTGTGTGTGTGTGTGGGGAGAGTTCCGGATTTCCATTCCCCGCTTCATTACCCCAGTATCCGGACTCTGATGTTGTGTTCCTGCCCCGTTATTCTGGACTGTTCCTCCACAGGAAATGGTTTCTGATCTCTGAGTTATTTCCAACAGATTGCAATGTGGCTTTCACATTATGGGGGGTTTTTATTCAAACTCTGCACCAATCCAGAAATGACGCAGCTACAGTTTTGCTTTCTCGGTCAGTCCTGTGCCTCTCTCAGTTTCACTGCACTAAAGTTTCAAAAAATCCCACAGGCTTTGACATGGCTATTTATTTTCAACTTTAAGCCGTTGTTTTTCTTTCTGCAAAGTTTCAGATCTGAACCCCCGGCCGAGAGTGAGATAAAAAACACAATCAAACAGTGAGGGAGCCAGCCAATCCAACCAGGTGGAACCAAATCCCAGATTTCTATTCTCACACCGGCACACAGTGCAGAATTCCCCCAAAGCCCTACCAACAGTTTCACTGGTGGATGGGAGTGGAATTCAGTGAGGGTGGGATGGGAGAATTCCACCCACATTCCCAGGGCGATGGTTGGATGATAATCTGGATGGCACTCCCCCACCCCACAGCCCCCAGGCAGCCCATCCCAGTACTTCAGGACTTTGTCTCAGTTATCCCTCACCACCCCCCCAGATACTCTCTATGTCACATCCATACAACCCATGCTACCTCATGTTCTCAACCCATCTTCTATGGCCCCTCATATCTGCCATGCCAACTTAGTGCCAACTCTTGACTATTTGCTCATTGTCCTCTGTAACCCCCATGGTAACAAGATGCCAACCCTTGGCCCTTTGTTCTTACACCCTACACGCCAACTCACCTGGTATCTACTATAGGCAGACATCAGGAGCCGTGGTGAGATGAAAAAAAGCATTGTTCTAAGTCAGGACTTTCCAAACTGGATTAAGGGGGCCACATGTTCTGAGGCAACAATAGCTGCCATGGAGCTTGCACTGAGGCTCATTTAAAACCTCACTCTCTCTCTCAAGGATCATGAGGAGAATTATCCAGAAAGACAATCGCTGGATTCTTCTTCTGTGAAGCAGCAGCTCAGCCTGAACCCTCGATATAAATAATGAGGCTGCCAAAGATTTTTTTTTGAGGAATACAATTCTGATGTACTGCTGAGTTGTAGCAATTCATCCCCATGTAATGTGGCCAAAGGGACTCTCTAAAATGGCAATGTGTAAAGCACACTGGGACAACTGGGCAAGAACTAAACCAACAGGCTCAGCATAAAAGACAGAGATAAAACTGACGACAACCCTGACGAGTGAATAAAGAGGATGTGGGCCAACTCCAGGATGAAAGAAACCTTCTGGTCACACTGGGTTGTGTACCAGACATAGGGGCACTGTCACACCGGGAAGTAGGTATGTGCCCTTGGTACCTACGGGCCTGGCCACTGGGGACACACGCAGAGATTGGTGTGGCAGAACCCAATTGGATTTTATCAATCAGGGTGATCGAGTCCTGATTGATTGATAGAACAAAGAACAAAGAACAACACAGCATGGGAAACAGGCCCTTCGGCCCAACGAGCCCGCGCCGCCATCCTAACATCTTAATGGCATATAGAGACCAATATAGGGACAATTTGTTACCCAATCAGCCTAAGAGCACATTTTTGGGATGTGGGAGGAAACTGGAGCACCCGGAGAAAACCCATGCAACCATGGGGAGAACGCACAAACTCCCACAGACACAGACCTAAATCCATGTATCTGCACAGCACAGCGATAGTCACTGTGCTGTCGTGTTGCCCATCAGATGGTCCAGGTCAAGCATACACTAACGATGTGAAGCAGTAGGATACTCTCGAAAAAGGTCCAAGAGAAGTCCTCTCACGACCCATCGCGTGTATGCCCCTCGTTAGACAACAAGGTGGACCAAAGCACCTGTAGGATAAAAAACAAGTACATCAATATCATCATCTATTGACACACTTCCCAGGGACTCCCAAGGCTCATGATCCCTATTTTAAATCAGTTTTCTATACCCCTCCATTCCCATTCTGTTCATGTGCTCATCTCAGTATTTCTTAAATAACTCCAGAGTACCTGCCTCTTTGGACACAGGTGAGGTCCCAGAGGACTGGAGGATTGCAAATGTAGTACCGTTGTTTAAAAAGGGTCAGAGGGATAACCCAGGGAACTATAGGCCGGTGAGCTTGACTTCAGTTCTAGGTAAGCTAATGGAGAGGATCCTCAGGGACAGGATGTATGAGCATCTGGAGCGCTGCGATCTGATCAGGGATACGCAGCATGGCTTCGTTAAAGGGAGGTCGTGCCTTACGAATCGAGTGGAATTTTTTGAAGAGGTGACAAAAACGGTTGATGAAGGACAAGCCGTTGATGTCGTCTACATGGATTTCAGTAAGGCGTTTGACAAGGTTCCCCATGGTAGGCTGATAAAAAAGGTGAAGGCGCATGGGATACAGGGCGAGGTATGTAGATGGGTTGAGAACTGGCTTGGGAGGAGGAGACAGCAGGTATTAGTGGCAGGCTCTTTTTCCAACTGGAGGTCAGTCACTAGTGGTGTGCCACAGGGCTCAGTACTAGGACCCCTTCTATTTGTGATTTATATAAATGACTTGGAAGAGGGGGTAGGTGGTGTGATCAGCAAATTTGCTGATGAAACTAAGATACTTGGATTGGCGGGGACTGAGGAGCAGTGCCAGGCAATACAACAGGACATAGATAGGCTGGTAGATTGGGCAGATAGATGGCAAATGGAATTTAATCCGGATAAATGCGAGGTGATGCATTTTGGCCGGAATAATGTAGAGGGGAGTTAAGGATAAAAGGTAAAACTATCCGGAGTATAGAGATGCAGAGAGACCTGGGGGTGCAGGTTCACAAGTCTCTGAAGGTGTCAGTACAGGTGGAAAAGGTGATAAAGAAAGCGTATGGTATGTTAGCCTTCATAGGAAGGGGTATAGAATACAAGAGTAGGAGTTTGATGTTGCAAGTGTATAGAACGTTGGTTAGGCCTCACTTGGAGTACTGCGTCCAGTTCTGGTCGCCGTACTACCAGAAGGATGTAGAGTCCCTGGAGAGAGTGCAGAGGAGATTTACCAGGATGCTGCCTGGTATGGAAGGTCTGTCTTACGAGGAAAGGTTGAACGTACTGGAGTTGTTTTCCCTTGAAAGATGTCGGCTGAGAGGGGATCTATTAGAGGTATATAAGATTTTGAGGGGTATAGATAGAGTAAATGGTGGTAAGCTTTTTCCACTATTAGAAATGGATAGAACGAGGGGTCACGGCCTTAGGGTGAGGGGGGCTATGTATAAGACGAATATTAGAACATAGAACATAGAACATAGAACAATACAGCACAGAACAGGCCCTTCGGCCTTCGATGTTGTGCCGACCAATATAAAAAGCAATGCCCCTCCAAACTAAACCATTCCCTTCTCTTCCATATACTTATCAACTAACCTCTTAAACGCCACCAAACTTGGCGCATCTACAACAGCTGGAGGCAGGGCATTCCACTCCCTAATCACTCTTTGAGTAAAGAACCTACCTCTGATATCCGTCCTATAACTCATACCCCTTAATTTAAAGCTGTGTCCCCTCGTGCTAGCTTTCTCCATCCTAGGAAAAAGGCTATCACTGTCCACCCTATCTAAACCTCTAATCATCTTTATATGCTTCAATAAGATCCCCTCTTAGCCGCCTCCTTTCTAACGAAAACAACCTCAAATCCTTCAACCTCCTCCTCATAGGACTGCCTTCCATACCAGGCACATTCTGGTAACCTCCTCTGTACCCTCTCCAATGCCTCCACATCTTTCTTATAATGTGGCGACCAGAACTGCACACAATTTTTACTTTCCAAGGCGGCCGCACTAGTAGTTTGTACAGTTGCAACATGATGTGCGGCTCCTAAATTCAATCCCCTACAATAAAGCTAGGACTCATATGCCTTCTTAACAACTTTATCACTTGATTGCCTACTTTCAGGGATCTATGACATATACACAAGATCCTTTGTTCTTCAACACTATTAAGAGTCCTACCATTAGCCCTATACTTCTACACATTTGTTGTTCCTGCCAAAGTGAATTACCTCACACTTTTCCACATTAAATTCCATTTGCCACCTCTCGGCCCAGCTCTGCAACTTGTCCAAGTCTCTCTGTAAACTATAACACCCTCTTCACTATCTACCACACCACCAACTTTTGTATCATCTGCAAATTTACTGTCCATCCCTCATGACCCTCATCCAGATCATTTATAAAAATTACAAACAGCAGGGGCCCCAAAACAGACCCTGAGTCACACCACTTGTAACCGAACTCCATGTGAATATTCCATCAACCACCACCTCTGTCTTCTATCTGCCAGGCAATTCCTAATCCCATGTAGCTAATCACCCTCTATTCCACATCTGCATTTTCTGGTAGAAGTTTCCTGGGCATTTTCTCACACAAAGGGTAGTGTGGGTGTGGAATGCACTGCTGAGTAAGGTGGTGGGAGCAGGCACGCTAGGGTTGTTTAAGGGTCTCTTGGACAGCCACATGAGCGGTCTGCAGATAGAGGGATATATGAGGACTGTTTAAATGCTTTAATTGTTTCCACAGGCTATTCGGTCCACCTTGTTGACCAACAAGGTGCATGCATTCGGCAGGTCGTGCGAGGGC